>RJWM01029103.1:0-24842 GCA_004363535.1 Dasyprocta punctata | reverse complement strand
AAGAAAGAATTGTTAATTATAGTTGTTACTTATCTATGTTTTAATGGGAAATTACTGCCTCCACGGTGAAACCATCATTCACAAGTTGAGAAATGTTTAGCTATTAGAAATTTTAGACCCTTCTTCTATTTACCTGCTAGGGAATACTGAGACAGTATACATTGTAAAGATATAAGCAATGAATTTGGGGGGGAAAAAAAGATCTAAACTAACATCCAACTCAAGGCTGAGCTTCATCAATTCATGTAAGTGCCTTCTCAGTTTATTTTTCTATAAATGGAGTTGAGTGAAATGTGTTCGGCCTTTTGCAGAGTGCTAAAGGTCAAACAGAAGATTGTGTAAATAAAACGTGTAAACCACTTGAAGAGCCTCAAATGAAAGATATTATTGTTTTACAGCATAACCGACAATAATATAAGCCCAGAAAACTGATAATCATTTTAAGATTAGTATTTTCTATTGCTCAGTCAACTTTTGCTGCTTTCTTATAATGTGATGAAAACAATGAAACATTTGTTTTCTGATACATATACACATGATTATTACATATTTGTCATACATGCTCACATTCATCATGGGGAATTTGTATCTGTACGTAATATATCTTAATTCTTTTTTTTCCCCACTCCCCTCTCCTTTCTTTATCCCTTCTTCATCTCCCTGGAAGCAAGAAGCTTTGCTTCCATTTTTTCCTTTCATTCTTAATTTTTAGTCTTTTTTTTTTCTTCCTTCCATTTCCCTTCCTCTTTCTCTTATTCTCCTTTCCATCTGAACATGTTTTTCTGTTCTTCCTACTTCCCGATGTCTACCTTGCATTTTACTCCTTGTTTACCCTCTGGGTTTCTCACACAAGAGAAACAATGTGATATTTAAATTTATGTGTCTTATTTATTTCACTTAAAATTATGGTCTTGAGGTGCATTCATTTACCTATAAATGACTCCAGTTTATCTTTTATGGCAAAGTACTACTCCATTGTATATAATACCACATTTTTGTTATTCATTCATCTGTTGATAGGCCAATAGAATGTTTCCAAGATTTAGCTATAACAGATTGTGCTGCTATAAACTTGGGTGTGCGTATATCACTGTGGTATTATGTCTTTTGAGAAAATGCATACAATAGCTAAGCCAAAGGGAACCTCTAGCTTTAATTTTTTGAGGTATCTTCATACTGATTTCCGCAGTGGTTGCACCAGTCTACACTCCCACGGACAGTGGGGGAGCGTTCATTTTCCCCACACCCTTGCCAACATTAGTTATTGGTTGATTTTTTGGTGATAGCCATTCTTTCTGGAGAGAGATAGAATCTCAATGTTGTTTTTATTTGCGTTTCTTGAATGACCAGTGATGTTTAACATTTTTTTTCATATACTGTTGTTTTTGTATATGTGCTGTTTAATTTTTATCTCCTGAGACATGTTTGCTCATTTCAGATGCCCATGTTTTGATTGGGTCTTTGCATCTAGGGGAGGGGTGTGACTTTTTGAATATGTTATTGAACACATTTGTAAAAGAATTATCACTGTCTTTCCATAATGGATCATTTATGTCCCACTGCATATTTCAGACTTTAAGTCCAAATTCTTCCCATATGGACAGGAGTATATCACTGTTATTGGGCAAAATGCTGTACTGTGTGAGTAATCATTCCAAACCAAGTTATTTTTAATAATAAAGAGGAACATTAAATGAATTAAAATTATATTTAAAATGTTTATTTGGATTCCCAAAGGTTATTTTATTATTTTGCTACTAATAAAATAATTTTATATTAGAATTATTTTTTAAAAATTCAGTTCTTACAGGTCAGGGTAGTGGCTATAATCCAGAACTTTAGCAGTTGAGGCAGGAATATCATTATGAGTTCACAGCCAGCATGGGCTACATGAGTTCAAGCCAGTCTAAACTACATTAGCAAGACCCTGTCTCAAAACACAAACAAAAAAATTCAATTGTTTTAAAATCATAATATCATATATTCTGATATTTATATAAAAATAAAATGTATGACTTAAATATTCTTGGCACATAGATATGCATTTTATTCATTTTCATGCATAAATATTACAGGCATTTTTCTGAAATTTATTTTGTCTAGCTACTAAGATTATGTGTATTTTAATGTATATATGGCCTTTTCCTTTTAAACATGGCAAAAATATTTTTAAATTTTCATTTTGAGATTAATTGCCTCTTCTCTGTAAAACATAGTGTTTTAATACTTTCTGCATAGATAGTAACATAAATATACCATCTATAAGTATTTTTATAGGTGTTATGGTTTATATTCCTATGGCCCTGCCAAGTCTTATGTAATCATGGCAGGGATGTGGCTGAGTCTAGTGTTTGTGATTGGTTTGTTGTCTAGTGGCAATGTGAGTGCTGCACCCACCCAGGGGTGGAGTTGACATACAGTGTAAGGGCGGGAAGAAGGTGTGTGTATTTCCTCTCTTGCCAGTTTGCCTAGCTGTTGTGGCAGCCATGAACAGTGGCCCCACCATGCCATGCTGCCTTGGAGCCAACTGAGGATGAACTGAAACCTCCAAGAACTGTAAGAAATAAACCTTTCCTTCCCTAATTTTGGGCATCAAGTATTTTGTCTCAGCAATGAGAGACAAGTAACCAAGATAATAGGTACTTTTTTTGTTCATTTGTTTCAAAATGATCCCTTGATGTTATAGTTTGTCCCTGAAATGTACCCAGAAGTTCATGTGTTGAAGGCTTGGTGTCCAGGGAAGTAGCATTCAGAGGTACTACTTTCATGATATGATGGGACTGTGAAGGTTCTCTTCTCATGAATAGACCCACCCACTGATGAATTCATAGCTCAGTGCACTACTGGGAGGTCATGCAAAAATCTAGATGTGGACCCTTGCTGGAAGCAGTAGGTGTCTAGAAGGATGCCCTTGAAGAGTAGATGTTCCAGGGCCTTCCTTGCTCTCCATTCCAGGAAGCTGAGACATTCCATCACACCCTGTCCACCAGGATGTATTTCCTGCCCACAAACCCAGATAAAATGAAGCCAAGCAACCATGATCCAAACCATTTGAAATTGTGAGCCAAAACTACTCTTTCCTTTATGTTTATTCTCACAGGCACTTTTTTTAATCACAGAAATGGAAAACTGCCTAATATACTTCATTTGACAAATATTTTATGAGTATTGTGTACAAATTATCAACCCATATTCTTCTACTACTTTAGACTCCTGAAAGTTTTATCAAAATCAGAAACAATAAATATGAATGAATATTTCCCTCATAAAAACTCACCTTAAAATGAGACTTGGATTATTTTGTGTTTTCTTAATTGGACATGTTAAAAAAAATAGAACTTTATTTTAAAATATTTTTGAGTTTTGATTATTTCATGAAGATCAAATACATATTGTCTGCTTGCATTTTCAGGGAATCTGTCATTGTAAGTATTCATGAGATTAATATCACCAGTGACAAGCTGGTAGTGATAATGGAACTGTTCTGAAGGCTATGAAGCAGTTCAGATTGCATGATGAGTGTGATTCCTGTCCTACACTAAGAGCTCCATGTGTTTGGTTGCATTTATTATTCCTCTGTTGAACTTTCTGCTTGGTCTCTTTTTATGGTTTTTGTTATTGTTGTTTTTATTAGTTTACAATTTCTACTTATATGCTAAGGGCACTAATCTTTGTTAAATTTTTTTCTAATTTATCATTTCATTTTACCTTCAGAATTTTTATTTTTCTTTCCTCAGGCATTAATCTAAAATTAATTTAAATCGATTATTTTTCTGAGCAGCCTTTTTTATCAGTTTTTAATTTTTGGTGTCTAATTCAGATGTGCTAAACCTTCGTTTGTGGTTTTGGGTCTTTACAAAGTGAAGCATTTTTTTCTTTCTGCTAAAATACAATTATTTGCTGATATTTGCTTTATCCTTTTTTAGCTAAGAAACTATCTAGAACTTTGATGTGCTATACAAGGTATATATTTTACTTTTAAAAAATTGTCAGATATTGATAAAAAAGAAAGAAGTGATACAATAATACAGACTTTGCAATGTATCATATATTAATTTTATGAGCATGCATATTTTTGTCCTATGTTTTATTGGTTTGTGTGTATATGATTGTGACTGTAGCACATAGTTTTCATCATGTTGTGTTCTTTAAACTGATTTTAAGTCTGAAGCACTACTATTTTCAAGAGGGATTATATTGAATGTAGTTCCAAAGGTATGATTAAAAAATAATTAGAGGTCCCTCTCGAGTGATTTGGAGTTGACAGATAGCAATTGACAAGAGGTAAGTCAAGCAACTTACAGAAATGATGTTTACTGGCTATTGAGACTGGATGTACACTACATTTAACCATTATATAAATTTGCATTTCTGTATCAGAGTCCTGAATGGAAAATCTATAGAAGTTAAGGTAAGAAGAGGGGGAATGAATCCAGCCATTGCTTGAGAAATTGTGTGTCTAATTGTATGTAATATTTAGGCCATAAACAATCAATCAAAGAGGTACTAAGGGGGATTTTAACTTTAATTAAAATAAAACCAAAAATAAAAATTGACTGTGCTAAGATATGGCATAGTTTTCACAGAGACCTGCCTTCAACCTAAGACAACATGTGAAAAAGTGGGATTATTCACTGAAACTAATCTCATGTTTCTTTTATATGAAGGTAAAGCCAAAATCAATTCTGCTTTACCAGAATTGATCTGGGATAAGGATTACATATGAATGCTGAATCAACGTTTAAGATAACAAAGTATATAGGAAACCTTCTTAATGCAGATTGACAGTCACCAGATGAATGCGACATGATTGATCACAGTTGTTGGCCTAAGAATTATTCATCCAGGTCCAAATAATTTCCAAAGAAAAATTCTTCCTCTTTTTACTTCCACTTTTAAAATTATTTCCATTGTCCTAAAGTTCAAATTTCCTCAAAGTTTCATTTTTTTAATTGTAAGTATAGTTCCTAGAAACCTCAAAGTCCTGAGAAATTTGACATTTAATTGTGTAAAAAATCCCCCAGGAAATAAGCAAATTAAAAAGTGATTAATAAGGAAAAATATTATCTTAAAGATATGCTCTATGTGATTTTAAAGGAGATTTTTGGGAAAAGTTAGTTTTAATTTCTAAGAGTAAGAGTTTTTTGTTGTTTGAAATTTCTTCTTATTGTCTCTTGAAGCTATACATTTATTTTTTGTTTCACTCGTAACACACTTGTCTAAAATTTTCATTATTTCAAACTTACATTAATTTAAACAATGTTCTCATTTCATGTGCATTCCTCATAATTCTACAGAACTTTCCTCTCAACAGGACAGGGATTTCTGATCCTGTGTGAAAAAATGCAATGTGCTGAACTCCTTGAGTGATATCCTAACTGTCGAATGTTCAAGAAAGTAGACCTCTTCCTACCATCCTGGTGGGGCTGATCAGCTGCTCTCTGTGCACCCTGCATCCCTTGACTCACATAGACTCTTGGTGTTCACTTCACTGGCCTTGGTCAGTCAAAATTTGGCTTTAGCTGATTCCCTCGTCTTGAGCACAGAGGAATTTTTTCTCCTCTCCTGTCAGTACATCTTATCTTGTCCAAAACTTCCACTGGACAGCTTATTCCTCAAGGTCCTTCATATTACCTTACTCTGTTCTGATGAAAAATTCACTTACTTGATTAAAATAATTTCTTTCTTTCTCTCTCCCCTCTCATGTTCCCTTTCCCTGTCACTCTACTACACACAAGAGCATGAAAGAGTGGTGTTTCTACTATTACTGCTTTCATAAGATTGAGGTCCACAACCTTTGTGAGAGGTGACTTGGGAAGCCTTTTTTATCTGTGTATCACAAATAGTATTAGTCTAATCATGGGATAAAACGATTCATAGGTTGAGTGGGTTTTCTTGTAGATGCAAATCTTTCTTTGGTTTGGACAAAGTACAGTCATTTAGTCATTTTTGAACACTTTAAGAATATCTGATTGTGACCATCCATATAGTATCTAATAGTTTCTAATCCATAACTGCCAATCCCAATTTACTCAGATTTACTTATCGGAATCATACAAAACCTTTGATATAATTATCTTTGGCTCATTTGCTTCATTTTTCAATTCATTTTAAACTTAGAGGGGATATATGTGGGACAGGAAATTATTACTAGTAAATTTCAGCATGAAAAAATTATTTCTACTCTAATAGATTTGTATCCTTTCAACTACAGGTAGTAACAGGTACTCCTGACCCTACTCAACATTTGAAATAACCACGATTAAACACTGTGATTCAAAAATATTTGTATCATATTCTGTTTCTTCAATGTTTAAGAAGTATAATGAGATATTCACTGTATCAATTCATCTTGGATACTGTAGAGCTACCAGTATTTGGCTTAGAAGAAGAGTCAAAGGACATAAAGCATGACAGGAAGAATAAAAGTAAATATCAGTAAATTTATACTAGTTACAACATCTTGTAAAACTCTATGATCTCTCAAGACCTAGTTTTAGATGAATTTCTGCCTTTGAATTCTTTGAATCTATGTAGAGAATCCAACTTCTTTATGTAAGTTCAACACAAACATCTTGAGACAAGCACTGAAATTTATTAAAGAAATAATTCCACTCACAACAGACACCCTTTTCTTAACACAAATATCTGAGCTCTTACCTCTTTCCCTGCCTGTGTTATAAAACGAAAAGTTCAGTGTGTACATCTGCTCGGCTGGAAGCTATCCATTAGAGGAGTCAGAAGCCATTTGAAAGGTCTATGCACTTTTGAAAACTACAAAAAAAAAACCCTGATAATATGAACTCTATCTCTTACTAAAAGTTTAAGAGTTCAGTACAATACAATAAGTGTATGCAGTGTTCCAAAGAACATACGTGAAACTTATGTGACTGAAATTTTATGCTTCCTGAACACTCACTTCCCATTTTGCCTCTATCCTTTCCCTACCTAGCAACCACCAACGTATTTTCTGCCTTTATATCCCTATTTTAGACCCCTGAGATAGGTGGACTCACATAGTATTTGTTCTTCTTTGACTAGCTAATTTCACATAGCATAAATTGCCTAAAGTTCATATCTATCTATCTATCTATCTATTTATCTATCTATCTGTCTATCTGTTTCTTTATCTCTTTCCCTATCCATGGAGTGTAAGGAGTTTCCACATCTTGAAAATACCACAGTGAACACAAAAATAGAGATATCTCTTCATAATTTTAATTCTCATGGATAAATATCCACAAGTAAGATTGCTAGAAAATAGCTATTGTACTGTTAACTGCATTGAAGAATCTCCAACAATTAGCAGCTGTACCATTTTAAATTCCCCCAACAGTGGACCAAGTTTCCAATTAGTTAACATCAACAACATCACTAGTTACCTTTTTCTTATCTTTTTCTTTTTTTGACAATAGCATTTTAAGAAGTGTGAGACGATCTCTTGTTATTTTGATTTGCATTTCTGAAACGATTAGCAATATTAGACATTTTTCTTACAACTTTGGCCATTTCTTTATTATCTTTGGATAAATGGCTTTTCAAGTCTTATGTTTGCTATTGAACTGTAGGAAACTTCATGTGTTTTACATAACCCCTATCAGATATGTTTTCTCTCATGCTTTGCTTTTTGTGATATTGAAGACTGACTCTCATGTCTTTACACTTAGCTACATTCTTACCTCTGTTTGCGATATTTTAAATTTTGAGGCAGGGTCTCCCTAAGCTGCCAAGTTGCCCAGGTTAGGTTTGAATTTGCAATCTTCCTTCCTCAGGTTCCCCAAGTGCCCCAAAGTCAGGAGAGCACCACAGCACCTGGTTACATGTGTTCTTTGTTTCTTTTATAGAATAGTGACTTTTTTGTTATCATCTCCATGTTTTTTTTTCATTTTTGTTCATTGTGCTTTTGGTATTATATCCAAGCAATCATTGGCGAAACAATGTCAGAAGGAATTTCCCTTACATTTTCTTCCAGTTAAATAGCTTTGAATCTTTAGTACATGTTTGTTTTATTGTTGTGTATGGCAAAGATAAATATCTAGTTTATTACTTTGCATATTTCTGTCCAGTCTTCTTAACACCTTTTGTTGAAAGACACTGCTGCTATTCCTATTGAATATCCTTGGCTCAGGTGTGAAGATAAGTTGACCATGCATGCACAGGCAGTTTCTAAGTTGACCGTGTATGCGCAGGCAGTTTGTAAGCAATTTTTACTGATGTAGTCATATAACATGATTTGAAATCAAGACTATTGTATCTTCTAGCTGTGGGTTTGCTACAGACTCACTCTTTGTTTTTCCTCAAAATTCACATGTTGAAAGCTAATTCCCAAGGTGATGTCAAATGTGGGCCCTTCAGGAGGTGAACAGACAGTGAGGGTAGAGACTTTATGAATGACATTAGTGTCCTTAGAAGCTGGACAAAGGAGAGCTCCCATTTCCATTTTGAGTGTATGAGTACACCCCAAGATGCTACTTGTTTATAAGGCAGAGATTGGGCCCCAGTCAACACCAAATTTTCCAGTGCTTTGATCTAGGACTTTCCAACCTCTAGAACTGTGAGAAATACATTTATTTTGTTAATAAGTCAGCAGGTCTGTGTATTATCCTATAATCATTCATAAAACCTAATGTAGAAATTGACACTGAGATGGGGAAGCTAGATTAACAAAAACCCAAAATGGTAAAGAAGCTCTGAAAAGAGTAATGTCTTGGAAAAATTTTGAGACGTATGTTACAAAAAACACTCTATTTCCATTAATGGACTTTTTGTGATGATTTTCAAAAGGAAAAAGGAAAGCTACAGAGTAAGGCTTAAACTCCATAGGAAATACCTAAATAATCCTAAAATGGGTGCTGATAAAAATATGGATAGTAAAAGGCATTATGATGTGGATTTAGACACGTATGTGGAAAGTGCTTAATACAGAGAGATGTGATATATACTTCATGGATCACATAACCACAGCAAAAATTACCCAGTCTAAAATGTCGATACTACTGATTTTGAGAAAACATGCTTAGCTCAGTGGTGGCCAACCTATGGCTCATGTGTTATTTGTTTGTCTTTTAAGACAAAGGTTGTTAATGTATACGTTATTTTTCTAAACTAAAACCTCAATATTCATGTTCAATTGCAGTGTGGCACTTTGTGATGAATAATTTGGTTTTGGGTGGCAGTTTGGGCAATAGTCTCTAAAAGGTTCACTATCACTGCTTTAGTCTAATGAATATACATCTTGGTTTGAATAGTAAGCAAGGTTTTAGAAGTTCAGTGTGGTTTGTGCTTGAATTTGTAAGCTGTAGTTGCATGTCTGTACTTAGTCAGCTGGAAAACTTTACTATTTGGCATTAGCTGATATTGTTACTGTCTCTGCTATGTAGCCTTGTAACACTGGCTACTGTCTGCAATTTTTAGATCAGTGAATCTGATTTAGGTGGATATTTTTTGTGTCTGACCATCATGCCAATCTGAAACTAGTATTAACCTTTCTCAGTATGGTAGAAATACAAATTGGTGGCAATAGTGGTATCTACATGTTTTCCCAAGTTAATTTTGCCTGAGAAATATTAAAGAGCAATAAGTAGACAGGAATTGTATTTTAAAGTCCAGATGGCTTGCTAATCACTCATAATATGAAAAGCAAAAACTTGGAATGTGCAATATAAGTAGGACTTTTTTCAGTATAAAGACTATGATTTTCAAAGTATTAAAACAGAAATTTCATTATAACAGAAACAAACAAAAATTTTGCAATTTCCTGACATTGTTGTCTACTCTAAGACACAAACACTGAGCCAACAGAAGATATTGCGCAGACCAGAAAATAGTTATGAAACCTCGCACTTATTTCATAGTGATTCATGGAGACTGTGATAAGGGAACATTGGGGAATAGTTGTGTGTGTGTGTGTGTGTGTGTGTGTGTTAGTAATAGTAGTAGCAGATAGAAACATCCAACTTTGCTCTGATGAAAGAGAAAAATGATAATCAAAAATATTTTTAACATGAATTTGCTTGCAAGATGTATAGCTCTTATTAAATATATAAAGGCATCATGAATATAATGAGTAGATGGAAAACCCTGACATATATCCTAGAAAGTAGAGCAGGCAACATGTATCTTCCAGTATTAGGAAACTGCATTTTTTCAAAGCCAAGAACAACGGTAAATCTGAATCAATTTAGGATTCCTAAGCAAGGAGATGATATGGAATTTTTTATGTTCTTGGCACCTACTCTTTTTTTTTTTTTTTTGAGGCAGAGTTTCACTGCATTGTTCAGGTTGGCCTCAAACTCACTTTGTAGCCCAGGCCAGCCTCAAATTTGTGGCAGCCCTCTGCCTCAGACTCCTGAATGCTAGGATTATAGGCATGTGCCACCACACCTGGCTTGAGACCTACTCTTGTGTATTGATTTGGATTGACTGATGGGAAAAGCAGAAATGGGCTGCCAAAAGAACAGTTTTCCTATTATTTATGCTGGTTTCTTTGACATGGAAACCAAGGCAAAGTAGTTTTAGTAGATAGTTCACTGAGTGAGTGTTAGTAAGGATAAAGATATGGGGTAAAGGCTTTTTGAATGAGAACAACTCTAAGGACGTAGTTCAGGTGTCCACAGCAGTCTCTGTGTGCTGCTCACTCTTCCCATGCCTTATGTGGCAGATACAGAGCATGTTCTGATGGTAGCTCCTGGTGCCAGCCAGAAGGTGAACTTTGGTGGCAGTTTTGGTTTTTAATACCAATTAATATCTGATAAAGCTACCTATGACTTCACTTTATAATTAATGCCATCCTATTTGGTAGAGGTCAAAGGCACACTTACTAATAAAGAACATGAAATCTCTTCAAAATCTAGGATTCCAATAATAGTCTGGCTCATGTAGGCAAATATTCAGACTAACAGTTAAATAAGAATATTCATCAGTTAAACAAATTGAGACATGCAGAGATATGGAAGTCAGAATCATTATTATAGGAGTTAATTGTGCCTATGAATATAATTGCAGGTATTCTTAACTAGACTTCCTAGTGAAATTATCTGTTTCTGGTAAAAATATTCATTCTCATTGGTTACACTTTGCAATATTGCTTTAATAATTGTATGTACTCTTCCTTTTTTCTGTTTCTCATATTCATGTATAGTATAGTAGGTGTAAAACTACAAGCATACACTTTGTATAGTAGAGTACATACAATTATGTATGTATTTCTGCATGTATAAACTCTATACTATCTTTATATAGTCACTGAAATATTAGAAAGCATTTCACAGATGTAATAGTTTATTCCTAAATGCTTCTGAGCATATTTATTAAAGAAAAATTTTACTCAACCACAAATGATCAAATCTAAAAATTCGTACCTCATAAAATATTATCATATCAATACTGAAATCTTATCAATAGTGTAAATAATTTGCATTTCTGATCCAGGATCAACACAAATTCATGTAATGAGTTAGGGATTTCTTTAATGTTTGGATAAAAGTTCTAATGGGAGCTTATCTAATTCACAATAGTTTCGTAGAAAGTGAGCTATATCTTACCTGAAAAAATGAATAGTGATAATGTAGATACAAGAGGAAGTTGTGTAAGAGTTACCATAGCTAAAATTCAAGGTAAATGTTTATGCAGTCTGTATTACTATAATTTCACAAGTAAAATACTATTGCCAGTATGCATGGTCCTTAAATACTGGACAGACAGTAACTGCTGTTCCATCTATAAAACGTACAAACTGCAAAGAATATTTCAAGGTCATTTATGGTCACCAAATTTATATCTCCTTCAGTTAACAGGCATACAGGTGATTCTGAGTAAATAATCTGTTCCCCAATGAACCTGAAATATCAGCAGCTTTCTGTGAAGGAATGGTCAATTAACCATCATTTGCTTAACAAGATTCAAATATGATCTCTGCAGAAAGAGCATTAAATCAAGAAGAATTAGCTTTGGTAAATCAGGAGCATAAAAAGCAAAACATTTTGGAAGAATTTTTAATGTTTTTCTTTCAATAATACATCTAAGAGTGAAAATCAACATGCTATCATGCAGAGTCTTTCCAAATTTAGGCAAGTTTCTGAATTTCTTAAACTAGTGAGTGCATACATCAAATTGGTAAAGAAGAAATGTGCTGACCCAAAAGGAATTCATAATTATATTCCTGCAGTAGTCTGTTTTGCCTGACTACACTGGAATTCCTGAGGAGGATAGCTTTACAAAGCAAAGAGTTTTTGTTTGTTTGTTTTTGCTTTGTTTTGTTTTGACTTTAGTTCACAGTTTTGTAGCCTGAAAATTGGCACATGATGCAGACTCTTGCAAGGTCCCCACTAGGCTTTGTTACCTCATGTTGGGATACAATGGAGGAACACATATGATAGTGAGAGATCACATGGCAAGACAGGAAGTCAAAGAGACCAGGTGGGGACACGTACAGGTATTCACAAAAACTCTGTTGTGAGAACTAATTAGTGCTTCAGGAGAAACACTGTATTCTGTGCAGTACCCTCATCTCTTACAGGTTCCATCACTTCCCCCACTGTCATACCAGAGGGCAATCTCCAAACACAAGCAATTTAGGAGATTGATAAACAGCATCCAAAATACAAGAGGTACTGATTTTGAAATTATTTATAACAAAAGGTGACAGAGTCCAATGAGTTTATTAATCATATACCAAAAATGACCATAAGATGTGATGGAACACTACTATATTACACATGTGGGCAGTTATTTTCCAAATGTTAAATGGAAATGGTTCTACTACATGTTAGTACAGTGTCTAATGGAAAAGTGATGAAGCATAAATACTTGTAATTGTCCATAATTCCTTTTTTGGGAACAAATACAAAGACATAGAATTTGCAAAATTTACTTGGCATCTACCTTCATAAAATCACCACATAGTATTTTCTGTTTGGGTGTTCATGTACTGTCACTGTTTTGTGAATCAAGGCATTCAGAGTTCTCTTCCTCAATGTGTACTGTAGACTACTGTCATTCCCCTAGTGTCTTAGTTACTTTTCGCTCATTACCGAAACAAAATACCTGACGCTCAAAATTAGGGAAGGAAAGGTTTATTCTTACAGTTTCTCGGGAGTTTCAGTCCATAAGTTGGCTCCAAGACAGCATGGGATGACTGGGCTACAGTTCATGGTGGCTGCAAGCTGCAAGTCACGCTGGAGAGAGAGAGAGAGAGAGAGAGAGAGAGAGAGAGAGAGAGAGAGAAAACGGAAGCGGAAGACCCGCCTTCCCTTATACTGTATGTCAGCTCCACCCCTGGGCGGGCACAGCACTCACATTGCCAGACAACAAACCAATAACAAACCAATAACTCAGCCCCATCAAATTATATGAGGACTTGGGGGTACATAGTATACCCAATACACCTAGCTATCACTCAATACGTAATAGGGAGAATGCAAGCATTTGTTGCATTATATGTTGTTTCCTTTAAACAGGACTGCTAAAATTGTATACCAACTGTCGTAGACATATGATTAATTAATATCAAATTTATCCAATAACTCTTACTATTATGACAGATACATATTAGAAACTATGAGTTTAACATCTGTGTCACTCAGTATTAGGAAAAGCATCTCAACTCAATGAAACAGTGTTGAAAGTGTCATTAATATAAAATGTCTTTCCTCTACAACCAGGTTAGACATTTCTGAGAGCTTATCTTCTCACTAATAGTCAATTATTTCAGAACAAAGGGAAATATCATCTCAGACATTTAGGCCATTACATAATATTTTGTAACTTTCATAAACTTTGATTTCAAGGTGACTTCTATAAAGAGCTGTTTGTCTCCTGGTACTTAATTATCCTGAGTCAAAAGATGGACTCGTAATTTGACACTGCCATTATAAAAACTGCAGAGCTAGAGTAAAGGTTTTAAGACTACAGTTTAAATCACTGTCACTGGGGCCAGTGTTTAATTAGTTTTAGATACCTTCTCTACTTAAGACTGATATATTAACTTGCTGGAGCTTTATTTTTCATTACAAAGTCCCAGACTGATTAACTTGTTCTATGATCTGTGTAATCAATTGTTTATCATGAATCGAACCAACAGCTGCAGAACAGTTGGAAATAACCCTGGAGCAAAAGAAGGCATGATTTCAGGAAGAGAAAAACAAAGTATGAGCCAACTGAAACCTTTGCAAAGATGAGTCTGAAGGTCTCTGGTGAGCTACTTCTTATGTATAAATAGGAAGTAGGCATTGCCCTCAGATGTTAAAGTTAAAACACTGACAACATGTAGGAAATAAAGTATGCGTCAGCATCACTGAGAGAATGGAGAGCCTGTTTTTATGCCAAGCAGTTTAATTATGCTACAAAAAAATGCTGTTCTTCAGATTTTCACTATTTGTTTTAATTGTGTATAGCTTATCTATTGATCTTTAGTTAATTTGTCATTATTATACATAAATTGAAATTCTTTGTTTTAGTTTTCAATGCATATGTTAAAAAATACATATTTAAATAGATTTGTAAAGTGTTAATCCTCCCAAATTAACTGTTCTTCTTTTTAGAATGACTAAAATTGTGTTGGAAAATGGTTAGAATGTGTAGAATAGCAGTGTATTCTGTAGCATCTAATATTTACTTTCTATTTATTTTTAAACAATTAAATTATATTTGGCATGAAGGTAAATTTTGTTTACAAAAACTATTTTGATACTGAATTTCAAAAGCATAAGTTTTCATTCCATGTCATGCAATGTATTCATTGAATTTTTCATCATATTTCAAATTTAGAATTTTCCTTCTCTTTGCTACTATAATCTGCTTGTTATTTTACCAATTTGCCTTGCTTCCTTCCACAGGGATTTCATAATTTTTTTCTACTTCTTTTGTGATAATATCCTGTATGTAAATCAGATAGAATTCTCTTTATAGCATTTTCTTCTAAATAATATTAGTTTTATTAATTTAGTCTGTTCCATTTTTCTTCCTTGATACAATTTTAATGGCTTAGAGAAAGTATTAAGTTACTTTGTATAAAATGACTGATCCTATTAACTTTAGCAGCTTCATTTAAGAAAATTAATAATATGTCTTCCTCAACAGCTCATTGACTGTCTTTGCTGAAGCAATTCATTTTCTTGGTAGAAATGAGAAAAATGAGTTCAAAATATTTTGCGATAGATGGAGCTATGGTACAAAAGTGAGAAAGAATATTCTTTCAATCTTTCTCAAATTTGCTGTGATACTTTTCTATCTATCTACCTACCTACCTACCTACCTATTATCTATCTGTCATATATCCATCCATCCATGTAGCTAATCTATTTTTTTTTCATTTAGAGGAAGGAGAGAATATTATATTGGAACTTTTTAAAAAAGTATTATGGAACAATTTTAATTTTTTAAGGTTTCAATGTTATTTTTATCCAGGACTTGATTATTGCTAAAATCATTGTTATTTTTAAAATGTGCACAATTTCTCTCATGTATCCAAAAGTGAGTATTCAAGCTTCAGGATGAATTTCATTTTTGCTTTGAATAAATGAGATTCAATTATAATAAGAAAACACTATATGTTGATCATTTGCACAACTTAAAACATTCATTGAATTGAATTTTGGGAAATTTAATCTGAAATGTGTGAGGATTCAAAGCTAATAGAAAAATTATGTCATCCAGGAGACTTACAGTTAACTAAAGAAGGTAGACAAACTCATGCTGCTGCAACAACAACCAGAAACACCAAAACAACACCCAGGATTTGGAGGCAAATTTATTTAATGTCAACAGGCACTGACAGGGAATCAACTGTCCTTCAAAATGTCAGGCCCAGAAGGCTCAGGAAGGGAGGTTTTTATGGGTTCTACAAGGGGTAGTACACAGGCATAGTACTTGGTTATCTTCGATTGTTTCTTACAATTTTCATCATAGCAACCAGCTATGCATTGCAGTAACCAGCCATTTCTAGGAGATAGAAGCAACTGGAACTGCAGCAGGAACTATCACCTGGGCAACTAAGAAACTGAAGTACTCTGGCTGGGGGCCATTTTTCTGTTACTTTTTAGTTTTCTTGATTTTATGAGATATGGCCCAAATAGAAGCAGTAACTTTAGGGTTGTCAGCAATCCCAGGATGGATCCTAGCCAAGGTCCCCAAGATTGTCTTATTACAGAGATTTTTCCCTAGGTTGCTTTTAGGAAGAGTTGTAACTTAGGCTTGTCTATTCTGTAATGTTACTTTGGCAAGGTAGTGAGGGAGTTAATCTGAGTGAGGAAAATGTCCAATGTACCTTGAATACTCAACAAATCTTGGTCATGTGTTTGACTGATTGTTCTATTCTCTCGAGGCAATAGTCTGTAGTTTAAGGCAAAAATCACAGCTAACGGTGGGGTGGGGAAGCAAGAACTAGGGTAAGCAGCATAAAAATCAAGGGGAATGCGAATGGAGCAATCCTGTGAATGGCATCCTCAAATTTCAGTCATGCATGGACTGATCAGCAGCTGGAGTGACCAGAGCTGGACTTTGAGTGCCTCATCTCTTCAGACTGAGGTCTAGAAGAGCTGTCCAGGGAAATTCTCCAGCATATCTAAGCTGAATTTCTGAAACTTGTAGAGATAGTTAATATGTGCCTGGGTTACATGTGTGTGCAGAAATGTTGACAGATATAGCTGGTCTTTTAACTGCTTATAAGCTGTTTTTGTAAGTTTATGTTTTATTCCTTTAACATTTTTAGAGTTTTGTGGTCTATATATTATACAGTTCTGCCAGTTTTGAGTTATCTCATACAAATATAGGTCTGTTGTTGCTTCCAATAGTCAAGGGTAAGCCACATCTAGAGGTGACTTTTCACAACAAGACCCTACAATCTTTTGTTGATCCCTTAGATTGGCTAGGCAATGCCTTGAGCCAGCCTGAGTAGATGCTTATAAATACCAACAGATCTGTGCGAATGGAGGTTGAGGTTGGTGACACAGACCCTGAGGTCTAGGATGATTGCAGGATTAAGGGTGCCAGTGCTGCAGCTTGAGCTTGCAGGACAAATCGTGGGGGCAGGTTTGGCTCTGATCTTCTGTGCATACTGGGTAAAGATTTGCTGGCTGGGATTGATATTTTAGTCAGTTGGTTCCCCAGAGGACTCTTGGGAATGCAGATTTGGAATTATTGGTGGCAAGTTTCCAAATAGCAGCAAGAAGCAGTAGTGGGAGAGCTTTAGCCAAAATAACTTTGTCCAAAATGACCACAGCATATCTAGCCTGTCCTAAGAGTGCTACAGGCTGTACTCAGCTTCTGTAAGGGAGTCCGTTTTTAGGTAACTCTATGGTAGGCCAAGCTTGGTGGGCAGATACATTGCAGGCTTGAGTGGTATTTCAGGAAGTCTAGTACAGCATGTAGCATGTGGACAGTTAGGGCTCAGCCTAAGCTGACCTCATCAGCTTTTTTGATCAGAAGGACAGTGGCCATTAGAGCACAAAGGCACAGGGAGGCGAGAGGCAGCCCTTGGAGACTAGATCCACGTGTTTGCACAGGTAGGCCATGGGGCGCTCCCGCGGGTTGACAGTCTGAGTAAGGAACATTGTTTTTGTGAATTCAAGGATTCAGATTCTATTGAAGCCAGCAGCTCTAAGAGATTTGGGGAGTTTCTTTCTTGTAATGAGTTTCTGCAAGATATTGTAGCAGAGCTTTTATACCTTTCCATCAGGCAGGTTGGATGTCATTAATCAGACATGGAGTGATATTTTGTGTTGGGAAACTGGTGAGATCAGCTGTCTCCAAGGATGGTAAACAAGTTTTTGAACCTCTGGGAGGTTGTGTGCAGGTCAGTTGAATTTTGAGTTCAGAACTGGGGTCTTTCCATTTAAAGGCAAATAGGGGCTGGCTGACAGGAGCCAGTTAAAGGCAGAAGAAGGCATTCTTTAGATCCAGGCAGGTGCACTAGCAGGCTGTGGGTGACAGAAGACTGAGGCAATGTATGTGAGGGCAACGGTGGCAGCACTGATGGCTCAGAGATTTTAAACTGGCTTTATAGGCAAAAGAGGTATATTTCAGCAGTTTGACGGTCTATTATTTTTTTCTTGTGGGATCATGATCTTAAGCAGAAGGGGACAGAAAACAGGCTGTCTCAGAGAAAAGGTGCTGTTTTCTTGAACAATTTTGTTGTCAGAGCCTCCCCGAAAATAGTGGGAGAGTTTTTAACCCCTTGTCAAAATCGAGTCCAAATGAGTTGCGTCTTGTTTCAGTATTTTCCCAGTTAAAGGAGATAATGGGAGCAAGTCACAAGCAGAGGAAGGCATTTTTTAAATCTAGACATGTAAACCAGGTGGCATTTGGAGGTAACAGTCCAAAAAGGATACACTGGTCAGGAACTTCAGAATGCAAGGTGATTAACAGTCCATCAGAATCTCAAACTGCTGTGTGGCTGGTTGCATGTCTGTGGTTCCTGTGACATCTGAGAGTAATGAGAGTCTCAGTGCAGTGGCATGATTGGTGGCCAGGCCTGGAAGCAAATATTTTGCTTCCATCTCTGGGAGGAGAGTTTTCAGAATTTCAGGATTATGGTTATCTGCTTCAGGTTGATGCAGGTATCATCGTCCCTTCAGGAAAAGTGCAGGATTAAACAAGAGGGAGGCTGACTGGCTTGGTGACAGGAATTTATGTTTGGTGAGATATCTTCCCAGGCTTCAAGTTAGTGCCAAGCAGAAGGGGTGAGAGGCAAGAGTCCCAGTTACCCTGATGATAGTAACTTTTTGACAAAGGGAAGCAGGAAGTTCTGCTTCATTGTCTACCAGGAAAGTCACAGGTTTGCCCCTGACTTTTGCAATGTCTGCAGACTCACCCGCCTCATAAGTTACACCCAACATAGTCACATTATAAATACATGACTTCTCTGAGCAAGATACAATTTGGCAATTCATTGATTAAAAACCCCATAAAACCTATAAACTGTTGATTCTCTTTATTGATGAGATGTTTCTGGAGAAGAGAAAAGAAGGCACTTGACATGTTCTAACTGTATTGTCAAAATGAGTTCTGAGTAAACAGACTAGTGGTATTTGGTAAGTACAGAAAACCCTAAATAGGAAATGCCCTTAGCAAATTGTCTATGACTAGAGATCATTTTTAGTAAATAAGATTAAGGACATAGAGAGTATTACTCTTTGGAGAACAATGGATAGATACATATCTGGTACAAAGTTGGAGATTTGTGACAATTTTAATGCTTCTGTGTAAGTAAACCTGGGAATAACACAGATTGGCCTCTTTGGTTCTGAACCTGAGTGTCATAGGCAAGTGTGAGAAGGGCTTGAAATGATACTCTTGAGATTTCAGATATTTCATTGCCTTTTTGGAGCTTTTTTGAAGGTTTATAATACCCAATTTTCCAACAAACCTTATTATAAGTGTTTGGATTTTTATGCATCAGACTTGACAATCCTATCCCAACTTCTAGCATTCCGAGAGATAAACACAGTGAGTTCTCTTTCAGTGTATAGGGTTTTGTTTATTCTGATGATGTCTTTCATCATGACACTTGAGTTTTACAAACATTATACTTGATATCTTGGTGCTTATGCACTCTTAACCCCTCAAGCATATGTCCTCTCTTAGAGAAAGGTAAGTACCTGGATATTTGGATGAATGCAGATGGGAAGGGTAACAGAACCATCTGATTTAGCTGTATAAATACTTCCAAGTAACACTTCCATGTTAGGTCTACCACTGTCTGACGTTTATAAAATTACTTGAAGTTTTCAGTATTTGAATGTGTTAAGCTTCTCCAGTTCATTTACTTCTTGACATCCTTATCTTTGGCATTTTTTCAATTGTCTTTTGACCATTTGCTTTATATTTTTGAAAATTATGTTGCAAAGTGTTTGCTCTGGTTTTCTTTTTCATTTGTGTTTGTGCATGTAATGTAATTTAGACATATAATCTGGTTTTATTAGTTGGGATGGGGCTTGATATCAAATCTGTGTTGAAACAACTCCTCTGGACAAATTTTACTAGTGAATATTTCAAATCTCAGTTACACAAGATTATGTCCTATCACTCCCAAGATATCTATAGAGATTTCTACTGAAAAGGTAGCCATCTAAATAGATTATTCACCTTCTATGATCTTAAATTTTAAAGGAAGTTCTGTTTCCATAATTGCAAAATAAATTCTGATCTGAATGATCCTCTTCAAATAACAAATATACACTTCAGACAAAATGTTAAAAGAAAAGCACAGACTTCCCCGAACCATTGGAAATGACCCAAACTGATGGCTTGTGGAGAGTGGTCCACACTAAGAAAGGGGAATGACATTAATTGACTCCCATTTATTCTGGCTGTTGTACTGATGGCAGTTCAAGACTATGCCATGGACAGGACCAAAACTCCAATTGACTGTATGAAGATTTTGTAAATTAAAAGACAGATCAAGGAGAGTATTTTGGCTAGACACAACTGCCCAGATGTGAGCATTAATGCTATACAGGAAAGAGCCAGGAAGCAGAAAGAAACCCTTTCAAAACTGAGTTTTTATATGTTCAAGTTTCTGGAATAATGATTTAGTGAGGCAAACTTGAAACCTGTTTTATAAGGATAAGATGACTCCACCAACATTTAGCTTCCATAAGAAACACATCCAGCAATATAAATATCAAATTAAAAGAAAAAATTAATAAAAGTCTGCTGTAACTAATAACACAACTGAATCTCAGAAAAACTTCGGTGAATGAGAGAAAATATTCAAAACAATATACTAGGTGTGATTTCATTTATATAACATTGTAGTACAAATTAAGTTGAGTATAGCAGAAACCATCACAAAAGTTGTTGCAGCTGGCACTGGGGGTCACACGTACAGGGAAGGAACAGGAGGGAGCTGTGGGTTGAGAGAAGGGCTCTAGGTCTCTACAGGGATTTCCTTTGCATTGATTTGTTTAAATGTATCAAAAGGTACATTTAATGTGCACATATTTCATTCTATGTAAATTTTATTTTTATTAATGTTAGACAATCTGGACATGGTGCTGCATGCCTATAATCCCAGCACTTGGAAGGAGAATTAATTACTATGAGTTCCAGGACTACAAGTGAGTTCAAGACCAGCCTGAAATGCATAGCGAGACCTTATCACAAACAAAAAGCAAACACACAAAAAATAATTTTAATCAAAACAAAAATCTAATTAATGCTATATAGGTGGCTATGTGTGGTGGTAGGGAAGCCTGTATAGATATCTGCAACTTAGTTTGAATGCCCCCAACATAGAACAAGAATAATGGATGGAAATACAGAAAGATAAATGGGAGATAAAGCAAATCTAGCCAAATGTTAACCTTGACTCTGGGGGAGAAATACAAGAGTCCGCAGAGCAAAATTCTTTCAAATTTTATATTTAAAACAGTTCATAATAAAATACCCAATATTTCAAAAACTGTAATATTAAAACAGGCATGCCATTTTTACTATGATTTGAAACTGAAGTATTGATCTCAACGATGTTTTCTGAAAATGTTTTGGGGAATATTTAGACAATTTGACCCTTGAAAATTGTCACTGGTCTAATAGTTATCTTTAGGATGTCATGAGAAAAGATAAGATACTGTTACATTATATGTGGCAACAAATGGACATCTATCTTCCCATTACTTTGGCTTTAAAACTGTCACTGCTGATTGCTGAATACCAGAAATTCATAGGTCCTAAAAGCAACAGTCATTTCCTAACCATGGGGAAGATTATAGTAGTATAAAATGCCAAATAGATCCATTACTTAACAAGAAAAAGTATAATTGTTCATATGAACGAGATCTTAGGAAAAGTAAACTAGAAAAAATGGAATACAAAAGTCTATTGAGTTTATTTTAGTCTACAATGGTCTCACTGTCCAGAAATACTCTAATGGAATCTAATTATTTTCACGGTTGCGCCCTTACTATGCTGCTATTCCTTGTTCAAACTTTTATAAATCCACTGAATGTACTGTTTCTTATCATTTTATGGATCATAGTGACATGCACATTTCATTTTGTTGAACTATAGTGCCTGGACTATAATATCATATCTGAATTTAATAAGAAGCAAATCTTGGGCTGGGGCTATAGCTCAGTGGCATGGTGCCTGCCTGGCAAGTATAAGGTAGTGAGTTTGTTTTCTAGTACCAAAAAAAGTCTAAGAAACAAATCAGAAGCAGTATGAAAGTTTTAGCTCTCTTTACTGGTTTCACTGTCTATAAAAGCTGACTTCCAGCTGAATCATCAGTGTGGTAGATAATCTGCCTCCTGATTCGGGCTCTCTGGCGGTCCTGATCTGTGAACAGTATGGGCAGCACAGTGTTTTTCACAATGTTCACTTTAAAACCTGTAATCTGGTACTTGGATGGCCTCAGAAAAGCCACTTACCACTTCTGAGCTTTCTCTCTTGATCAGGATGACCTTTTATTTATAGAATTTAATATTGTAATCTATATGTACATTTCTCTGAGGAGCAATGGCTCAGTATCACTCATTCAGTGTGCATGGATGACCTTGCAGGGCATTAATGTCATGAATAATGAGAAGTAACAATGCATACAAACCATAATTAGATAAATAAATACATGAATGTGTTTGCCTGAGATAAGATAAAATAGGACAGAGTACAATGGTCTCATGTCTAAGTAACATAAGCAAAATTTTGTTTCTAACTCATTAGAAGTTAATGGAATTTGTTAGATGTCCTTCAACCTGTGGCAATGGGTCTGTAATATCTAGTCTTCAAGATGACTGAAACAAGGGAAGAGTTTACATGGAAGGTGTTAACTGATGTTACCACATTCGCCGTTATAATGTTCACTTGGGATCATATTTCTTTTATAACACATAGTAAGGAATGTAAGCACAAGCATGAATATTTCGCATGTTTTTCACAAGCTTCTCTTTTGAATTTGTCCAAATATATATGAAAAATGATACAAATATTCTGTGATTTCTTCACAAAAATGAAGAATTTTTTCTAACTTCCTCCGTGAGACTAGCTTAGCATTATCTTTTTATTTTATTTATTTATTTTTTTTTGGCGGCACCAGGGATTGAACTCAGAACCTCGCGCCTGCCAGAGCAGGCGCTTAAGGCACGGAGCCAATCTCCCGGCCCTAGCTTTTTGAGGCAGGGTCGCACTATGTAGCTCAGGCCGGCCATGTGCTCGCGTTGTAGCCCAAGCCGGCCTCGAACTCACAACGCTCCGCCTACCTCAGCCTCCCCAGTGCTGGGATTAAAGGCAGCATTATCTTAATACCAAGAACAGATGTAGTATATCACAAGAATGGAATATTACATAAAATTATCCCTTATGAACATACATGTAAAATTCTGCAACAACATATAAGCAAAATGGATCCAACATAAAATGAATTATACTCCATTTGCTCCAGAATTGGAATTAATAATTGGAAAACTAATCAGTATAATCCACCATATCAACAAGCTAAAGAGAAAAAAAAAATCACATGAATATATCAAGTAATGCAGAAAAAAAATCAACAAAATTCAATGTCCATTCATGGTAAAACCTCTCAGGGAAGTGCTTATAGTGAGACACTTATTCAATTTGAAGGAGAAAAGCTAATAAACAAAAACAGTCAACAACACATTCCATTGTGTGAAATTAGATACTTCTTTGCTAATAGCAGGAGGAAGGCAAATGTCTATTCTCATTAGTAGTATTTAACACACTGTTAGAGATTCTAGCTTGTACACTTCAGTGCTACTATCGGGTACTGAAAATTACAGTTATATAGATTGATAAGTAATAAAATTAATTTTATTCAAAATGATTTTTAATTCAGAAATTCCAAAATATCTAAAAATAAAAATACTCTACTGAAACTAATACATGAATATAGCATGAAAGGAAGGTGAAAAACGTCAGAATCAAAATGGATTCTTTTGCCTCAAACCTAACAAGAGGAAAAATAGCATTCACCAAAAACAGGGCCTTGAGAAGCATAATTGCCTAACAGTAACTGTCACCAAAAACTGTAGCAGAACCAAAAGCTGGTACGGAGGTCACCACAGTGTTACACAGTAAGTACCTAGACAAAGACGTTGGTCCTGCAACTGTCTGTCTGAGCTCGGAATGATGCCACCTGAATAATTCATTGTGACCGAAGATTATTGTTTCAGAATATCTCAGGAAGTCCTCCTGAATTCTGCAGTTGAAATCTTCAGCTTTCTTCAACCTTCTCAAATATGCCAATTGTTTGCTATGGCACACACATTCCCATCACAGTAATCCTCTATTCCCAAATAAATTATTCTTTGGAGAAACTGAGATTTATTTTAAAGTTGGCAGCATTAGACAATTGAAATTTCAAACAAGATACAACTGGACAAATATTAGGATGTCTTAAAAATCCATCAAATGGCAAAACCAGTCACTGGAAAGATTGCAGAAAAACAGAAAATCTCAAGCATTGTGGTGATAACATTACCGCTAATTAGAAGATAGTTTGTTGTTTTCTTAGTAAGAGAAACAGTATTGTCATATAATCTGGCCATTATGTACCTAGGTATCTATCCAACTAATTGGAAAATTTACAATTCCTCAGAGAATATCTTTCACTTGGATATGTATTGCAACTTTTGTGTGTGTGTGTGTGTGTGGCACTGGGGATCGAACTCACAGCCTCACACCTGCCAGACAGGTGCTTAAGCCACTGAGCCAAACTCCCAACCCTAGTTTTTTGAGGCAGGATTGCACTATGTAGCTCAGGGCAGTCTTCAACTCACAACGCTCCTCCTACCTCAGTCTCCCGAGTGCTGGGATTAAAGGCGTGCGCTGTATAGCAACTTTTTAATAGTGATCAAAATAGAAGCAGCAAAGATAAATTTTAATAA
>RJWM01029102.1:0-24860 GCA_004363535.1 Dasyprocta punctata | reverse complement strand
TATTCTGGGATCCTTTGTAGTCATGCCAGATCCTTAAGGCACAAATGGTCAAAACTGATGCAGGGTTACATTTTAAGGAATAAGTGATAAAGGGGCTCGTTCTCTGTAAACTCGAGATTCTACTATGAGACGGGAATCAAATGTTAACAATATAAATGGCCCAATAGTCGTAGTGATTTTTTTTTTTTTTTTTTTTTTTGAGACAGATTGTCACTAAGTTGCTCAGGCTGGGCTCAGCTTTCTAACCTACAGCCTCAGTCTCCCATAATGCTAGGATTATAGTTGTGTGCCACCATTCCTGGAAGAGTGCTGTTTCTTTTTACAAACAAATGTGTGAAGTACTAATGAGATCCCCCCTACTCCACTTCTATCTCATCTACTGCTCAATTTGTGGTCCTCACTATTTGAGAGGAGAGGATCCAAGTAGTAGAAGCATGGTTCATATTCATAGCCGGATGTAATTTCTCATTAATTTCCCTATATAAAGCCATTAAAAGCTATACTAATATCCTGGATTACTGTTGATGCACTACTTTGTCAAAGTGTCCTGTATCAATTAGGTATGGAAAACAAATGTTGAGCAATGATTCATCTCTCAAATTTAGCAGGTTTCAACAATAAGCATGCCTTCTCATACCTATGAGTCGACCTACTGCAGAGTTGACCTACAGCAAAGTTCAGCCTAGAGTTTCTGCTCCTAGTCATTCACTATGCCTAATTTTCTACAGAAAGGTAATCTCAGTTTCTTAAAACTGTCTTTCTTTTCTTCCTTTTCCCCTGGGGCTCAGGCTGAGTGAGTGACATTCTTATCAGTGCTGGTGAAGTGTGAGTGGTTGAGCTTAACACTAAAGGTGTGATAGAAACTTCTGCTTATGCTGCATTGAATAACATCCCATGTAGCAATGTAAGTCATGCGGCAGAGGTTATAAACAAGGTATAAAAACTAAAAATATCTGTCCTCCTGATAGCCAAAGCCACACTAAATTGGAGTTAGGTATTATTTTCTAAAGGAGATTTGAGATGGAAACAAATAGAGCCTCAGTAGCCAAGGGAACATCAAAGTTCTTTGATACGCAAATCTCTTACATAAAATGCAAAGTATTTTAAATATCTGCATATTCTCCCCTATACATTAAATCATCTCTAGATTGCTGACAATACCTAATAAAATGTAAATGATTGGAAATATCTTTTGTATTTAATAATAAAAAAATAAAGTCTATACATGTTCAGTTCACTTTTTTCCAACTATTTTCTATCCCAGTTCTTTGAATCTGTCAATACAGAACTTAGAGATGTTATAGGCCAGTTGTATTTTATTAAGAATTATTTAATCTGCCAGGGATATCGTTGAGTGCCACAGTACCTACCTGGCAAGCATGAGATTATGAGTTCAATTCTCGATATAAAAAATAATCTAATCTATCTCAAGACTTAAATTTGAAGTGATATATTTATATGCATGTTTGAGATAAATAAATAAAATTGCCTTTTTTAGACATAAAATTACATATGTAAGCATATGTGTATGTGTGTGTTAACTTACTAATGACATTGAAGCTAATATTCTTTTAAAATGAACATGTACTTTGAAATTTTTGTATCAAAAGCTTAAATTTTCTACTTTAATTACTCTAAAGAGTTCAGCATTTTATTCGGGACTAAAAGGGGATCATCAAATATATGTAAATAAAGTTGAGTGTTTAATAATATTGAAGTAAACTTTAATTTTTTATTAGTGCATTTTAGTTATACAGAATGGATTTTATTTTGGAATATTGGTACATGCATATAATATATTTTGAATATTTTCACAATTACTACCCTCTCCCCCTATTTTCCTCTATCCTAAATCTCTTCCCTCCTCCCTAGTAAATTTTACAGATAAACTTTTGAAGACATTCCACTGGTATGAACCATATTTGCTTATCTACTCATATGTTGATGGGCATCTAAATTGTTTCCATAACTATGTCACCAATCATTAAAAATGATGACAAACTCTTTCCTTTTATATAATTACATTACTCATGAAGTAAATATACATCTGTGAAAAAGTATCAGAACAAACTGCTAGTGTTTTACTCAGAGTTTTACTCAACAATTTTAAACTGTGATTTATTTTCATCTGTTATTACAAGAAATAATTGCATTTAAAATAGCTTCAAAAATGTGTATCTAATTGTAAAAATACAAATTATTAAATTTCATTTATTTATTTTTTGGTACCTGGAATCAAACACATGACCTCATGCTTGGCGTGCAGGTGCTGTGCCGCTGAGCTATATCCCTGACTCACAAATAAATAAATTTAATTATATCTATGGACTCAACTAAAAAAACCTTCCAGTACACTATAAAAACCTTTTAAAATAAAGTGTCATTTATCAGGATGATAGTGAGTTTGGTAGTCTTTGATACATAAAATGAAATATATGCTGAAGTAAATTTTACTCTATATCTAGTAACAATCCTAAGAGCTTAATGTTACTAATAAAAAACATTTATCTTAAATATATAATGGGTACTGTACACCTAAGTTATTGTGGTGCAATTCACAATAGCTAAGCTATGGAAACAGCCTAGATGCCCATCAACATACAAAGGGATAAAGGAAATGTAAATGCACAAGGAAATATGAATGAGTCACAATAAGAATGAAATTTTTGTCCTTTTTGGGAAAACAAGTGAAACTGGAGATCACCAGGCTAACTGAAATAAGTCAGATATGGAAAGTCAAATATCACTGTTTTTTTCATATATGGAATCTGAACATAAATGTAAAAATGTAAATAAAAAGTGATGATATAACTAGAACAGAAGCCATTAGAGGGTAGGAAATGAATTGGAGATGGGTGAGAACAAAAAGAGTAATGAAGGATATTAAAATAATCAAAGTATGTGCTATGTGTGTGAATAATATGAACTAATTAATTCACACAGGTGTATTAGATATCTCAAAATATCTAGCCCTTATAATTTCAGATAATATATTGTTATTAACCTAAATGTTTCGTTTCAGTTACACCAAACTAACACTTTCAATTTTGAATGTTTTAAAATATCTACAATTCTTTCTATTTTAGAACTTTCACTTTTTAGTTTTAAGTTTAGCTACAGTACTTTTCCAGTAAAATTATAAAAGTATAAATATACATAGCTGTACATTTGTAAAATTTTAACTTCATATACAAAATCTTCCTAAAATTCTAACTGCCTCCAAAATTTATCAATGCATTACAGACTTTCAAAAATCACATTTAATAACATTTTTATTTGTAGCCTGAGAACATGTATATGCTAGTATATACTGTTTTAGGAGTTTAAGACAAATAAGAAAATGGTGTCCTATGATTAGCTTCAATGAAATCTATTATAATTTATTAAAATCAATTTTGCTTTAAATGTCGTTCTCAATTGTTTCCAATACACTGGAATCTGTTATTAAAGTTTAAATGTTAAAAATCTAAAAACTTGACACAAAATCTATTGTTTACAGCAGATATATAAAAGGTCAAGTAGATAAAAATAGATGTCTCTTTAAAATTATGAGTATATCAGAATGCCATTTGTAACCTGTTAAAAATTCACTTTCATTGATGAGCTTCTTCATTTTAAAATTTTTTTGAAATATGGCTGTTATAAAATAGTAAAGTTTCTTGTACAATTTTAAGCTCTTCTGATGCAAATTCAAAAAATTCGCATTATTATATTTTGTATCATTATCTGCTTGATAATTTCAAGAGCATCGGAGCTTACTATGTATTACCTGCAAATATATCATTGATTTTGGAAATATTGGAAATATTAAAAATGAATCTAACAGCTTTGCCAGCATTTATATTTCAATGATTCAATTATGCTGTGGCTATATTGCAATATATGATTTCAATTAATAATAATTATTTAAAATATGTAGTAAAATGTGTTGGATTAACTAATAACCAATTTGTAACACCCAGCTGAACTGGATCAATGTGGTGCAGGATGTGGATAGCCCACCTGAGGATTGTTGCCAAAGCATGAAAGAAAGAACTAGAGTGCTGTTGATTTTCCTAGTGAATCTTGTCACACTAGCTTTCCTGATACAAGTTCATCTATTCTCATTGCTGGAGGAGCACGGGTCTTTTCTGTCACTGAGGATGGCTGTGATTCTCTCTGGGGGAGCTCTGGTCTTTACTTTTTGAGTAAAGATTTCTAGCTCCAGTACAGATCCCGCCGCCTGCTGGCATGGATCCTTTGTCCTGCTGGTGCAGATTTTCTAACTCCCACCACTGACCCTTGGGCCATTCTGGTGCAGATCCTTCATACAGACTTGCATGGGACATTGTTGTGGGTTGTAGGCCTAAAGCTGAATTCGTGGAGGACATTGTCCTGGGCTCTAGTCTTCAGGTGGACTCATGCAGCCATTGCCATGAGATGCAAGCATGGATTCTTTGGGTCTTTAGTGTGTGGACACATTACCAATAGTCTTGCATTTAACACATTGGATGAATATTGTAAAAGAATCTTATAAATTATGTGTCCTTTATTAAATCTATTCCCCTGTTAACCCTGACTACAACATACCTAAATTGGAAAAAAAAATTTCAATAGTGATTTTATTATTCACTGTTAATGTTTTACCAAAAATATAGTTCTTAATTTTTTCAAGTGAATTATTATAGTCTGATTCAAAATACATCTTTTATGTCAGTGTGCTTTATTGTAACATTTTGATTGGAAATTTAATCTTTAAATGAACATGATTTTGTTTATATGCTAAAGAAACACAATTTTTCTTTCAGCATAAACTCAGTTGCCAATGAAATTACACATATATGTAATAAAATAAATGAAACATATCTGAGAATGAAAGAATTAGTAAAATACAATCAAGGACAAAAAATAGGTGTTAAATATGCAATAATTAAATTCCATTTCCTTTGTCCATCGACTAAGGGTAAAAAATTTTAAGTTTTGATGGCATTTCTAATTTTCAGAAGAGTATTTACATTGTAGGCATTGATGTCTATTATCATGGAAAATTAGAAACACTAGAGATATAGAAGTCAGATATAATAGTTGGAAGTCTCATAGAAGAAAATGAAGATTAAAAATAATAAAAACATAAATCTATAAGTTAAAACCCATAATACTCCATTTTAATATCAAGGAGCATATCCTTACATATGGGATTGTTTCATGAGTATATATTTTTATCACACTGTAGTGAATATTGCCTGTAAGGAAGAATTCATTACAAGTACAACATAAATTAAGTCATGTGTGATATAATTGGCTTAAGAAGTTATGCACATACATAGTATATTCAACGACTCTTGAGTAAATCATTAATTTTTTCAGGGAAATCATTTTATGTATTTTAGTATAAATAATTAAGAATTCATTTGTCAGCATGCTAATGATAACTTATGAATACCTTCCTCAGTTCTGCCCATATCAGTGCATGTTTTTACATGTTTTTTTATTTTTATGTTCCATTTTATTTTTTTAACTTCTAAAATGTTTAAGGGCATGTTTGCAATAGATAATGATAATATACATTATGATGAGTTGTTACCTGCACATAACACACCTTAATTTTTTCACCTTTTTAACATTTTTAATTTACTGATAAATATTAAGTATAATGTTGCCTTCAACATCTATACAATTAAGTAGAGTCCAAATTATGAGTGCAAATTATATAAATACAATAAGAGAAAACAGCCAGGTGTGGTGGCACATGCCTTTAATCCCAGCACTCGGGAGGCTGAGGTAGGAGGAGTGTTGTGAGTTCGAGGCCGAGTTGGGCTACAACGTGAGTGCAAGGCCGGCCTGAGCTACACAGTGCGACCCTGCCTCAAAAAACCAGGGCCGGGAGTTTGGCCCAGTGACTTAAACACCTGTCTGGTAGGCACGAGGTTGTGAGTTCAATTCTGGTGCCGCAAAAAAAAAAAAAAAAAAAAAAGAGAGAGAAAGAAAACACTATCATAGTTTTGAATGTCATGTTGGGTAGTCAATGAACTTAGACATAGACCTTACAATCTATACAAAAAACAACTCAAAATTGACATTAGGCCTAATTGTAAAACTATAATACTTCCACAAGATAAAATTAAAAAATTAGATGTATGTGGATATAACTGACATAGCAGATATAACACCAAAATCACTATGATCTTCATCAAATGATTAATTGGTAAGCTACACACAATTAAAATGAAACACTGCTTTTCCAAAAAAGACAATGACAAGTGAATGGGAAGAGAGGCCATACTTTTAGAAAAATAAGTGAAAAAAACACATCCAGGAAGGAACTGTTATTAAAATGTACAGCAAACTCTTTTAATTCAAAAATATTTTTAAACGTCCCTTTTAAAAATGGACAAGAAATTTAAGAGGTTCAAGAAAACATATAGCCGGCTTGGGCTACAACGCGAGTGCAAGACCGGCCTGAGCTACATAGTGCGACCCTGCCTCAAAAAACCAGGGCCGGGAGTTTGGCTCAATGCCTTAAGCGCCTGCCCTGGCAGGCGCGAGGTTGTGAGTTCAATCCCCGGTGCTGCAAAAAAAAAAAAAAAAAAAAAAAAAAAAAAAAAAAAAAATATAGATTCTTGTGTATTATAAACATGAAAAATGGTCTGCATCGTATGTCATATGGAAAAGCAAATGAAAATGGTAATGGAATATCATTATACCTTTATTAATGTAGGGCAAAACATTGGTTTATAACAAACTATCCTATACTTTTTTTTGTATATTTGTACTTTGGCATAATGGCAACCAAATGTGGATCTCAGTAGCTGCATCTGGGTGATACAGGAAGTAAACTTTGTTTCCCCACTTGGCTCAATGAATGGCAAGATGTGTGTAAATGCACGAAAGTGTCAAAATGGGGTTTTTATCCACATAATGCGCCATCTAATAGGTTTTATGTATCTTTATCTGAGCATCACAGAGGGTAAAATATACCCACATCACTTTTCTGTTATGAAAACATGCATTAGTACCATAGTGAAATGTGGGTGTGACTCACAATAGCTTTGCCTTGGGAAAGCAAAACTTTGTCTATTCATTCATCCACTTGGCAGACAAGCAACAAGGTATGCACAGGAGCTCCAAATCAGCAACAGGCGAGTTTTACCCAGGGAATGCTCATTGTTAAATCTGTGCAATTAGGATTTTTTTAGAAAAAGGTTTTCTTTTGATTTTTCTAGTGGAACTAGCCCAATTCAATACAATGATATTTGAAAAACTAGATTTGAAAGTTTTGGAGGAGGTTGAAAGTGAGTTATCAGATTACTCATGCATGGATGATGAAGATGATACTGACTGACATTGACCATTTAAACTGAAATTCTTGTGACAGTGAAAAGGAGCAAGAATCAACTGATACACACGGAGGGAATGCAGACCTCCTTGATTCAGATGATGAACAAAACAGCAGTGTGAGTACATATTTGATTAATCAAAATGGTTCAAAGTGGTTGTGCAACCGTATGGAATGATCCAATGTTTGAATTAGGTCTGAAAATACAGTGAATATCTTGGAAGGGGTGAAACCTATTAGACAGAATACCAGCATTGCTGTTCAGTGTTGAAAATTATTTCTAAGAGATGAAATGCAACAAGATGTTATGAAATACACAAATGTGGAAATACAAGTAAGACATTATGCACCCAAAAACCATACTCAAAAATGTATTTGTTATGACACCTTATTAGCTGAATTGAAAGTTTCTATAAGTCTGCTGTACTTAACAGGGCTTTCTCATGATAGTCACAGGAATGTAAAAGACTTGTGGAAAAATTATGGGCATGAGCTTGAGGTTTGTAGAATCACAAGGACACTGAAGAGATTTGGTTTCCTACAAAATTACCTGAGGTTTGGTGACAAACCCACCTGCCACTAAAGTAAAAGAACCAATAATATGGCTGCTATCCATTCATTGTTTGAGAGATTTATGGGTAATTGTCAAATAATTTACACACTATCTGAACACATTACTATTGATGAACATCTTGCAGCATTTGGTCCTCATAGCTTTAGGGAGCATGTGCAAAAAAAAAAAAAAACAATAAAAATATCAAAATGTGGCATAAAATTTATGCCCCCATAAATGGAAAGACTTATTATGCTTTCAGTATAGAAATTTATCCTGGAACTCAGCCACTAGTTATTTATTCACATAGTAATAAAACGAATGATGTTTTGAACAGATTTGTTGCTACCATGTCCCAAATTAATCAAAATGTGACACTCAAAAATTGACTTACCAGCTTTCAATTGATGTTATATTTGCTAACAGGGCACAAGTTGACCAGTTTGGAAACTATACACAGGAACAAAGCAGAAATCACTAACGAAATGTTGCAATTGCAAAATAGAATATTGTATAGTACAATTAGTAAATTCACAAAGAATAATATTGCCCTCATATAGAGCAAAGAAAAACAAACTACTACTACTGTCAACATTGCACCATGACAGAGACATTGATAGGGAAACCCTGACAAGATGGAAGTCTGAAATGGTAACTGCAACAAAACCAAAGGCGGAGTAGATGTTCATAAGTTATGCAATAAGTATGATGTCACTTGAATCACAAAGCACTAGACAATTATGTTTTACTTAATCCTAAACTTGTGTGGCATAAATAGCTTGATAATTTACCAAGAAAATAACAAGTGCAAAATACCATGGGGAAATTTTCTTCAAAGAATTGGGCTAGAACTCACAAGAGATCATTTATAGCAGAGGAAAAACAAAATGTTTCTCGGTAGGAAACTACGTGAAAAAAAATTGTGGAGCACACTGTTGAGCTGGCAAGTGAGCCGTCAGGCACAGCATTACAAAGACCTACTATGGCAACAGGAAAACCAAAAGGATGTCAACTGTGCCCTACAAAAATGGACAGGAGAGTTTGAAAGAAACCTCTCCAAGATAGTGGCAATTGGGACCAAAGCTCAAGGAAGATATGGAATATTATCTTGTAAAATGGAAAGGATGGCCAGATTCTACAAATACTTGAGAACATTTGCAAAATCCCAAGTGTCCATTACTGCTCCAGAAATTCTTTCATGACAAGCATAATTATTTACCTCAGATAAAGAAAAGCAAGGCAATAACTCCAAAATAAAACTTTGAAACCTGCTATGTCTTGGTACGTTGTAAAGAAAGCTAAACAAAGAATAGCTCTGCAAAAGTGGCAAGATGAACTCAACAAAAGAAAGATTCATAAAGGAATGATATTTGTTGAAAATACTGTTGTTTCAGAGGGTCCACCTACAGACTTCTACTACATTAATGAATACAAACCAGCTCCAAGAATCAGTTTAGTAAATGAAGTGACCTTTGGTTGTTTGTGCACAGATTACTTTTTTGACAAATATTGTCCTACTGAAGCTGTCGCTGTTGTGGTTTATAATACAAACTGACATATTAAAATTCCACCAGGTACTCCCATCTATGAATGCAATTCAAGATGCCAATGTGGACCCTGTTGCCCCAATAGGATTGTATAGAAAGGCACACAATATTCACTTTGCATCCTTTTAGCTAACAATGGCGGTGGCTGTGATGTAAAGACCTTTGTGAAGATTAAAATAATGAGTTTTGTCATGGAATGTGTTGGGGAGGTAATGACAAGTGAAGAAGCTGAAAGATGGGAACAGTTATATGACAACAAATATACCCCTTTGATTTGAACTATGAATCTGATGGTTCAAGTGGATACAACTTGATATGGAAATGTGTTTCACTTTGTGATTCATAGTTGTGACCAAATCTTCATGTTTTTGATGCTTTTATCAATAACCTTGATACTCGAATAGCATTATTTTCCACAAGAACCATATATGCTGGAAAAGAACGAAGTCTTAATTACCAAATGAAAGGTTCGGAGGTATACCTTCAGGCTCTGTTGACCACAGCCTGGCAAAGAAAGGGTCAGAACTGTGTGTGGATGAGGCAGTGATGTGTAGAGTCTACCTCAACTGACTCTTAGAGAAATACAGTTAGTGATCACTGTAGTTTGGTTTTTCCTAATGTTAATTCTCCTGAAAGTATTGGACTCTTCATATTATCAAGATTATACTATGCTAAGTTACAGTTCTCTTTTCAAGACTTCTGCCAAATGCATTACTATTGCTATGAAGAAGACACACGGTCACACCGGTTAATTTGAAATGGATCTGCTTGGTGGTTAGGTCCCTGATGGGGAAGACAGTGTCTGCACATCAGCAGGCATACACTTAAGAAGTCTGTAAGCAGAGAAGGGCACCTCCTTCTGTGTTTGAAAAGTATTAAACTGAAAAAGTAATGCTTGCTGAAATGAAACATTCATTTTGCCATATACTTTGATTTCAGACACAGTTAATTCAGTTTGGACAAATATACCAGTTCTGGTTTTGTTAATGTATTGTCATTCCTATTAGATATTCACTGTTCTTGCTTTTGAGACATAGGTGATACAATATTTTTCTACTTTTTCATTAAAACATTGTCATCCTAATGGTACAGAAATATAAAGTACAAAATATTTTGCCTTGATTTCATATTTTGAAACAATCTAAACCATTGGGAAGATTGTATAGCTAAACCTGTAATTCAAGATTTTTTTATTCTAAAGAATAAAAACCTCCAAAAGGCCTTGGAAAGTTCAGAAGGGCAGACCGTCACACTTTAAAAGGATAGGACAGTGGGCCCAGGAGGGCTCTGGAGGGCCTGCTGAGGAAGTGGAGCACACTGAGGGTGCTGGGGGGCCTGGGTTAGGAGATCTGTGCTGAGCAACTCCATTCTAAATTGACTCAGCTCCCTGGGGAGCCCTGTAGCTAGTACTGTCTTGCTTACTAACATAGACCCTCTCATTTCAAGCAGTTTTACGGTTTCCTTTCCACCAAACTATTTTCATAGTTCCCACAGGTTCTTCTTAAATAGTAATGTGTATTTGAACTCATAATTTATTTTATACCTGAATTTCTAGATGTGATAAAGCTAAAGTTGGCCAAAGTGTGTGCGTGAATTGAGCCCTTGTATTAGTTGACCTACTGTATAAAGACTAAAATGGAAATTTTTCCAACGTTGTAGTAAAACCTCAATCAGGAAGACTGTTTCTATATCTGATGCTGGGGTTTCTCACAGCATCCAGCATGAAGATGAAGGCAGCAGGTTACCCTTTAGAGTTCCTAATTAAGTTTTCCTAAGCCCACTGCTCTGGGTCTCAGTGGCCAATAGTATGCTTGAGTAAAATGAACTGAACTCAAGAATGCAGCTTTTCAAATATTTTAGTTCTTAACTTGCTTTTCAGGAAAGCTGTGCTTTATTCATTATATTGCTATCACATGATTCTGCTCTTTTAAAATATAGCCTAAACTGTTTGTGTGTTTTGGACCTTGTGTCTCCTAACGAAAAATCACAGGATATGTCGAGAAAAACATGTATTTTTAATGGCATTGCTTGTATTTTCTTTATGAAAAATGAGTCCGTCACAGTGTTGGTGGTGAGAAACATAGAGTTGCAGGTTGCCCCCAAGTGGCCAAGCTTTTTCAAGTTACCATTCTTACAGGTTTATGATGTAGTTTTTTTTAAAGTCACTGTTTTACTGTCTCGTTATTTGATCTTGTTTACTCTCTGAGTTTTAAAATTGTAAGACTGGAGGCAGAGGGGAAAAGACTGCTTTCAGTAAACCTGTAGTTCTACTTTGTCCTGAGACATTTCATGGCCTTTGAAATTTGAAGTGCATACTTGTGTAACATTTCTTAATAAATATGAAGTTTAACTTACACAGTAAATTAATAGAAGCTATTTAAAGAAAAAAATGGACAAAAATGCATTTTCAGAGTAAGTGAAACTTTTCTATAAAACGTGCAGTTGCCTTGGATGTGATAGTCGAAGCGAAGATTATTTCTGTGGTAAGTTTTTGTTTGTATTTACATTATAGCTAAATATAGGTTTTGAATTCTGATGTTATATTTTTGGGTTTGTAAGCAAGTAGACAAGTGATGTGAAATGTTGACATTCATGCTAAGCACTCATTACGTATTTGACAATTTATTTATTTTTTTACTGGTATCTTATTTTCCTGCTAAGTGCACATTATACAACATAGTAGGAAGCTACTGACAAAAGAGGAATGCAAGAGAGTTGGGAAGAATGGCCTGACACACAGAAAAGGGAAGCTAAGTAGTTGTACCGTCAGTATAAGCAAGATGTGAACGTGGAACATGCAGTTGTCATGTGTGAAGACTGCCTTGGGTGTGATAATTGAAGTAAAGGTTATTTTTGTGGTAGACTTTTGTTTATATTTACATTGTAGTTCACATAGGAATTTATTTCTGATGTTATCTTTTAGATTTTATAAGCAAATAAATAGCTGATATGAAATTGTTGATGTCTACTCTAAGAGCTCATTATATATTTGACATTTTATTTATTTTATTTTAAAGAGAATAAAGTCAAGCAAAAGAGAATAAAGCCAATCAAAACAAAACAGTGTGATACAGATTTTCAAAACAAGACGATGGGAAATCAACAATGGTGCTATGGATTAAAAACTGGTGGTCAACTTAGCACCAGCTGAATTAATTCAGCTGGTGTTGAATAAAGATGGCCCATGTGAAGAAAGTTACCAGCATAAATAGAGATGTGGAGAAGAGCGAGGCATTGTGGGTTCCTTCAAGAGTTGCTGTTCGAACCGCTGGTTCTCCCGGAGGTGTGTGTCATGCGGGCTTCCCCAATATGGATTAGGCCATTATCACTGGAGGAACCCGGGACCTCATCAGTGAGAGTGACTGTGGTTCATGTTGTGGGAGCCCTGCTCCTCACATTGTGCATCGCTTCCTGGCTCCAGAGGGGAAGATGTGTGCTGGAAAAGCTTGTCACGCTGGGCTTCCTGACCTGTGCTTGACTGTTCTCATCGTCGGAGGAGCGTGGGACCTTGTTGCCGCTAAGGATGGCTGTGGTGCTCTTCAGGGCAGCCCTGCTTCTTCCTTTGAGTGTGACTTCTCAGCTCCTGTGTAGAACCCTCAACCCACTGCACAGCTCCTTCACTTTGCTGCCGTAGACTTTCTAATTCCACCGCTGACCTTTGGTCTTCCTGGCACAGAACCGTAAAATATGCTGGCATGAGTCCTTATTGTGGGCTCTTAGATATCCAGTTGGATTTGTGAGAGGCATTGTCATGTGTTTTGGGTCTTTAGCTGGACTCTTGCAAGACATTGCTGTGGGATTCAGGCTCTTGGCTAGATATCCTGGGTCTTAGTGTTGTGGACAGATTTTCCTGCATTTTCTAGTGTTTAACTCTGGGTGACTATTATAAAACAGTATTACAAATCCTGTGTCTTTTATGCAGCTGTTCTCCCTGTAACCCCTGACTACAACAAATGGCTACCATAATGCCTCTTGTTATCTTCAAAATAGCTGCCCATATCATCAAACATATTAAATTCAAACAAAGCAACAGAATAGAACAAAGAAAAACAAAACAATGAATGCTATACAGGACTTCAAAAGATATTTTTATCAATATCTGATATTTTCTGCTAAATGCATGTTGCACAATATAATCAGAAGCTCTTGAAAAAAAGAGGAAATCAAGATAGGTGACAAGAATGGCCTGCCACACAGAAAAGTAAACACATGTGGTGTCAGTGTAAGTGAAATGTGCGTAGAACATGCAGTTGCCATGTATTAAGACTGTTTTTAGTGTGGCAAGCATCACTTTTGTTGTAGAGTTCTAGTCTTATTTTCATTGTTAGTCATATTGGAATTTATTTCTGATGTTAGCATTTAGGTTTTGTACACAGCTGATGTGAAAATGTTGAGGTTTAGTCTAAATGTGCAATGTATATTAAGAATTTAATACTTTATTTCCTTGTTATTTTATGTTCTTGTTAACTACACATTGTGCAATACAATAAAAACCTCCTGACAAAACACTGAGACCAGCGAGATGCCAAGTATGTTCTACAAAATAGTTAGGAAAGCAAAACACATGTGCCGTGAGTTTAAGTGATCTGTGTGTGTGGATCCCACAGTGGTCATGTGTGAAGACTGCCTCAGATGTGATAACTGAAGTAAAGGATATATTTTTGTAGAGTTCTATTGATATTTTCACTGTAGCTCATACAGGAATTTCTTTCTTTTGTTATGTTTTAGACTATACATCAAAAAGAAAGTTGATGTTGAATATTTTGATGCTTTCTTATAAACAAGATAGTAAAAATTCGGTATTTTAATTATTTTTGATATTTTTCCTGTTAAGTACTCGTCATTTAATCTAATAAAACTCCTAAAATTAAAATTAATAATTCATCAATATAAATATTCTGGAGAACAAAAATGGGTGTTATACGCTACAACAATGTGCCTTTATGACAAAATTGGTGTTAGGCTTCATGGGTAAAAGAGCCAGAATCTGGAACCCTGACGACTCTAAATGCTGACAAGAACAAGCAGCAGCAGGACCTCTCCCTCATTTCTCTGTGAAATGCAAAATGTACAGACACATAGGAAGGCAGCTGGCAATTTCTTACTAAATTGTGCACACTCTTATCATACCATACGGCCAATATCTTTCTTTGTATTTACTCAAAGGACTTAAATATTTATGTTCCCATAAAAAAAAAAAACTGTACACGAATATTTGTAGCAGTTTTACTTATTCACAGTTACCACAACTCGAAATCAACCAAGATGTCTGTCATTAAATTCTTAAATAAGCATTCTCTGGTAAATGGACAAAAGAATATTATCAGGGATTTTTAAAAAAGCTAAGGAAGCTATGAAAAGACATGGAGAAATGGTAATAGCATGTAACAGTGAAAGAAGCTATAAAAAAGGAAGAGCCGGGGGTGGTGGCGCACGCCTTTAATCCCAGCATTCGGGAGGCTGAGGTACGAGGAGCATTTTGGGTTCCAGGCCGGCTTGGGCTACAGCCTGTTCACAAGGCCGGCCTGAGCTACATAGTGTGACCCTGCCTCAAAACACTACAGCTGGGAGTTTGGCTCAGTGGCTTAAGTGCCGGTCTGGCGGGCACAAAGTTGTGAGTTTAATCCTCGGTGCCGCAAAAAAAAAATAAATAAATAAATAAAAGGAGTAAAAAGAAATAATAGTAGAACAGTACAAAATATTCACTGGTTGCCAGTTGTGAGAGTAAGAGAAAGGTTGAATAACACAGAGGAACTTAACAGTAAGAACCGTACTCTCTGTGATAGTATAATGAGAAACGCAAAACTACACATTTTCCCAAACTCACTGATGAGTTTGGGATACTAAAAGTGCGCCCTGGAGTACACTTTAGATTCTGGATGATAAAAGTAGAGCAATGTAGATCCAATATCATAAATTGATCCTTGTGATGGGGAATATTAGTAGTGGTACAAAAGTGACACACATGGGAGGTTGGAACTGATGTACCATTAGAACTATTCATTTGTGAGGGGAGGTAAAATAATTATAGTTTCTTCTCACTTTTGCTCTGAACACATAGTTGCAGAAAAAGTAGGAAAACATCTTTTTAAAATTCTGAAAAAAATTCAAAGAACTTTAACTAAATCCGGAGCAATGATCAAGACCGTAAGTTTGACAAGCACAAGGAAACAAATCTATTTTTCAGTCTTGACAAAATAATGCTATTACAGTATGTCACGTTACACCACATTGATTTCCAAAGAAACATTTAAAAATATTCTAGGGATTATTCATTTTTCTTCTCTTTGATCAAAAGATCAAGATGTAATTTTCAAAAATTTGATATTATGATTATTATTTTAATGCAAAAATAAGCATGCATCAAAGGTTTTAAGAAGATCTTGAAAATATGTAAAGATACATTTGAGAGAGACAGAGAGAGAGAGAGAAAGAGAAAGAGAGATTTTATTAAAAATGTCAAGATAGTTTGGTTGATTACTGCGGAGAATGTGCCTTAATGTTTTACACAAGAATGAACCTTAAATGTTATCAGTTTTCTGTACAAAAATTATTGCATGTCTAAGAGACAGATATCTGCAAGTTAATCTATACTCATATATAATTGTTGAAGTGGCAGGAAGTGGAAAATCATGCTTGGCATGAGAGGGCTCCTAGTAATTAATTTTGTTAATATCCACGTTTTGAATAATATTTGTGACATTTCACACTTATGATTAAAGATGTTTAACCAGTGGTTGTAGACCACTTACTAAAATGTCATTTAGAAGTTGCTTTGTAACAATTCATTTATTATATGTACATCTTCTGACTTGTATTTTTAGATATGTAATTTAAAAAAAGATGATACTCAGGAGCTGAAAAAGATCATTAGATCCAAAAATTAATATTTGACAATGCCTATGTCCACCTGCACACAGCTCAATGTTACTTATGCAATAAGTTTTTTAAAATAAGATATTTAAAATTCATTTTATCCGTATTTCAAGGCATTGTTCTTAGAGTTTTATAGAGTAGGTGTTCTTCAACTAGATTAAAAATAAATTTGATAATAAAAATAATAAGTTCATAAATAATATAATGAGATAAGTGACTATAGGAAGGAAATGCTGAGGCTCTTTTGGAAATTATGATATGAAAAGTGCATTTCATTTCTTTACAATTAGCCATAACAGTCTTAAAGTAGCAGATACTCGAATAGATAGAAATGGGTACTCCAAGTAGCATGCAGATATTGGGGTTAGTGACAAGCAGTGCAGAAAAGCATGTCCCCAAATCATATGGCAGGAGTGCCACAAATAAGAAGTTCAGATCAAATTGTTAATCAAACCTACATACCAATAGGCCCTGAAGTCGCACGATTAATATAGTAGGTTCGATATATAGCTGAAAAAGATGCCTTCTAATTGATAATATTTCTCATAATGTATTAGAGAATATGTCTTATGTAGGTTAATGTAATCAAGACAAAATAATCATGAGACAAATCCTGAAATTCCATGTCATTCTCAAAGGCCTGATAGATAATCCATTGTCCCTTTGAAAAATAATATTTTCTGTAGAAAATGACCAATTCACATGTAGTCCTCTTCTTTGTCCTAAGAAGTGATGACATTAGTTTACTTTGTTTTTTGCATTGGTTTACATTGAAATGAATAATTTTATGTTTTAAAATCATGTTAATTATAGTTAAAGACACAAATCAAAATTAAGAACATTTATAAACTTGTATACTTAAATTTGACTAAATAAATTTTTTGCTCCTTTAGATTTTGTTATTTACAGTAATTTCATGATTTTTTACTATTTTTGAGTTGTAATTGTAACAATACAAAGCCAGTATACACTCGTTGAAATTTATAGTATGAACTAGATTGGATATGTATCATTTTTAATTTTCTTTGTTCAATTACGCCTTATCAAAAAAATTATTATTTTCATCTTCAAGCCAGATACTCATAAATATAATGTGAAAGAAAATTCATGTCCATACTTATTTTTTGTTTTAAAAAAAAGGAAAATAAGAAATCAAAATATAACAAGTTCACCCCAACCAACAAAACAGCAACAATCATCAGCATATTGGATATTCCCAAAAGTTATTTTAGACAAAAAACACAGACATGAAACATTATCTAGCTAACTGTTAACACAATTTTTTCAAATAAACATTTCACATTAAAAATAAAATCTGAAGGTGACCCTGAAAAAATTACATTTTACTCAAAATTCTTTTTCTCTGATGTCACAACTAATTTTTATATACATAGATTTTATTTCAGATGACATGATACTCTACCCAGAGGACCTCAAGAACTCCACACCTGTCTTTTTGTGACAACAATGTACTGAGGTCTCCCAATACAATTGTATTAAGGCTTACTTTATTTTTCATGCTGATTAATAATTGTTTTATGTAACTGGGTGGTCTAGTCTTTGTTGCATTATTATCTCTTCCTCTTAGAGTGTTCACTTACCAATATATAATGATCTTCTTTGTCTCTCTTAATCAGTCTTGACTTAAAATTAATTTTTTCTGCAAACAGAATAGCTACCTCTGCCTTTTTCTGAAATCCTGTTGCATGGAGTATTGTTTTCCATCCTTTAACTTTCAGTCTGTATCTTTTTGAATTAAATGTGTTTCTTGTATACAGTATATTGTTAGATCTTGCTTCTTGATCCATTCTACCAGTCTATGTCTTTTGACTAATGAATTAAGACTCTTAATATTGATGGTTAAAACTGATATGTATTGACTTATCTTTATCATGCTGTTTTCTTTTTCCCTGATGGATTCCTTCTATTAGGGTTCGTGGAGCTGTAGTACTTATCATCCCTTTCTAAAATGTCCTTCAAAATATTTTTCAGTACTGGTTTAGTGGTCATGAATTCCCTCAACTGTTCCTTATCATGGAAGTATTTTGTTTCTCCCTCTATTTTGAAACATAGTTTTGTGGGATACATCAATCTGGGTTGAAAGTTTTTCCTTTTAGAACTTGGAGTACTCCACTCCAAGCTCTCCTTGACTTAAGAGTTTGTGCTGGGAAGTCCACTGTAATTCTGACAGACTTTCCTTTATAGGTCATTTGTTTCTTTTCCCTAACAGCTTTTAAAATTTTATTCTTGTGTTGAATTTCTGGAACTTGACTATGGTATGCCTAGAAGTAGATTTTTTTTTTATGATTGCTAATTGGAGTTCTATATGCCTCACTTATTTGTATGTCAAATTCTTTTTCTCTACCAGGAAAATTTTCTGACACAATGTCTGTAAGGATGTTTTTAATATCATTTGTAGTATCTCCTGCTTGTTCACTGACTCCAATTAATCATAAGTTATTTTTCTTTGTCTTGTCAAGCAACTGTTGGATTAATATCTCATGATCCCTTGCTAGTTTTGATAAATCTTTCTTCTCCTTGTCACTAACTGTGAGCCTGTCTTCAATATCTGAGATCCTGTCATCACATTGGCTTAATCTGCTTTGAATATTTTCAATGGAGTTTCTGATCTCCTGGATATCTACTGGAATCTGCTTTATGGAATCCATTTGCTTCCTATGTTGTTCTTCGATAATTTGGTTAAACTTGTTTATTTTTTTTTTTTGTCTGTATCTGCCTTAACATCACTAAGCATGATGTATATTTTGGTTTCTGATTTCATTTTTTCCATAGCCTCATTCAACTGCTTTGTTACCACTTCTAAGAAACCTTGTAGGGGGCTTTTGGATTTTCCAGCCTCATTGCCCCCTGAGTTTGCTTTTGGTGAACTGGGTGTCTGGAGTTGTGACCTGTTTGGATGTCTTCTCATTTCTTTTCTTTTTTAGTTTAACTTGTAAAGTGATACCTGTTAGTTGCCTGCAGTGGGTTACTTTAATGGTGGTATTAAGGACTTCCAGGTGATAAGCACTTCCCAGAGATATCTTCCAGGTGTAACTGGTTCCTGGGCTCCGAGTCTATTGGAAAATCCCACCTCCTTAGTTTGTCAGACATGAGAAACCACTGCTCACCTAGTCCAGTCCATAGTTCCTTGGCACCATGCCCCACCCCTCTCTGTGGCCCCCAGTCAATCCCAGTCCTGGACAGCATGGCCAACACTATCCAGTTTAATCGAGTCAGTTCTGGTTGCAGTGGCACCCATGGCACCAAACACAGTTAGCAAAACAGTAAACTGATCCAACCCCTGATTTACAATGTCCAACCATATAAACTGAATTTATATCCATACAACAGGATGCAAAACAATCATATACAATACTTAGGTTCACAAAATGTCAATTCTGTCCCCAAGAATGAGGACCCAAAATGAATTTAAGAAAAGGCAGAAAAGTGGGAAAAGGGAAAAGAGACTGCAAGTAGGTTGGAGAACAAAGATGGGTCCACCAACTCAGGGAAACAACTGCAGAAGACTGAGGGAAAAGAAAGCCAAAAGAGACAGAAAAGAGGACAGAACAAGACCAGATCAAAAAGGAGGGCAGAAACCACACTCACACCAAAAAAAAAAAAAAAAAAAAAAAAAGAGTCCACTGTTGGGTTTCTCTCTGGATTCACTGGTAAACAGCCTGTGGAGACAGCAACCCAAAGCATGGCACTGCATCTCTGCAGGTCAGCAACTGTTCGTGGATGGAGTAGTAGACAACCTTAGCAGGCCTGCCCTGAGAGCAGCCTCCTGGGGCTTGCAGCCATCCAAACAGTCTCCGCGGGTCTGTGCCCAGCTAGGAACCGCTGGGGGAAGAAGGCAACAGTTTTAACTCCAGGCATATCTGGCCTAACTCAGGAATGGCTTCTGGCAAATCGATCTCCCGTGGGAGGACCAAGCCCTCCGCACCCACCGCCAGCCTGCACAGTCCTCTACGCCCACCGCTCTCCTCCACCGAGGAATGGTTCTGCAGAGGTCCCGGGGTCACCAACCACCTCCAACAACGCGACCGTGTATCGCCAGGCTCCAACAGCTCCCCTAATGCAGTGAGTCCGGCTCCGGGTGAAGGCTCCACTAGTTACCACCTTCTTCTTAAATGAATTTTTCTTTTCACTCTCTCTGTGAGGTTCAATTCAGACTTCAGGCTCTTCCTGGGTCCAAGGAACCCATCTCCCTCCTTTTTGTCTTTCTCAAGATGGTGTGTTCCCACATCTAGATGGTGTCTCTCAGAGAGGCTGTTTTCCCTGCATCTTACTACTCCGCCATCTTCCTGGAAATCCCATACTTATTTATTTTGGAAAATAATTGGTGTCTGATATTATTTTCTCCAATGTAAACATATCAAGATGATATTTTTAGTGTCTCTGCGATTAAAGTCATTAATATGGGACACATTTTTTCTTCTGCTTGTGATACTCGGGATTGAACCTCTGGCTCAGTAAATGTGAGACAAGTGCTCTACTAATAAGATACACCTCCAACTGATTCTTTCTTTTTTCCTTTTCTTTCCTTCTTTCTTCTTCCTTTTTTCTTTTTCTTTTTTTAATTTTAAGAAAAGATCTTCCTAAATTATTTAGATTGTCCTGGAACTCTTTCCTCCACTTCCCAAGTAGATGAAATTACATTTTTTTCTTGTAGATTTACACATGAATTCTTTTAACAATTTGATCTGAAAAAGGAAATGTCATAGAGAGAAACAGAGACAGAAACAGAGACAGAGAGTACATGAGAGAGAAGGAAACAAGCTTATTTTGAAATAGAACCTTCAGAGAAGCAATCTTCAAAAACATTAATGCTATCAAAAATGAATTCATAATTCTAAGACACTCTTTAACATGGTGATAGTTATTCTGTCTGTCCTAGGTACAGAAATATAAATAGTAACAGGAGTCATGAACATGATCAGTAACTATTTTGTAATTAAAATGGGGTTGATGTTTCATTGAAACATATTTTGTATTTCACATACTTGCTTAATGTTCAGTTAAAATAATACCACTCTTGAAAAGAAGTTCACTTACTATATAGGAAGGTAAAAATATTTAAAGTAAAATTGCTATTTTTGGTGTTATCATTGGATTAGAAGATGAATCTCTAAAACAGGAACTAAAATCAGTGAAGAAAAATGATTTAGGTATCTTTAAAAAACCAAGTTAGGGAGTAGTTGGAAATATAAAATATGATGTAAGTGCAAAAGCGAGTTTTAAGTAGCTTCTTCATATATTAAAGAGCAAAACTGACAGTAGGAGTAGTTGTATTTGTGATATTTTTAAAATGCATAAAAATAATGGTGATAAAATTGATAAGAAATACAAACTCTCAGACTAGTAATGAAATGGAAAACTTGTAGTGCCAAAAGTATTTGTATTCTACTTTGGTATTTATGTGAATAATACCACTATGCTATTATCTCTTTCTGTAGTCTCATAAATAGAAGTTTTCCCTTTACAAACACCATAGTAAGAAATAGTTTACAATTGCAGGCTGAATTCCAGATTCTGTAGCAAGTTTTGATACAGCGTGGTTGACACCCTTCTAGTTGTATCATTGCTTTCATTTTTGTTGGTGTTATTCTTGTTATTTTCAAGATTTTTGAGATTACAGTTGATACAGAAAGAATTATGTATATTTATGTGTAAAATTCAATGACTTGGTCACTATGTTAAACACTAATAAAAGCAAAGGAAATTTTAAAAGGCAGTGTAATTTGTCTTAAACATTATACATTGAAGTTTTTAACTAACAAAAGGAAAAATTAAATCACCTTATACATGCTATGGGTGATGAACAGTATATTCCACAGATTTGTGTCAAACATACATTTAATTTCCAATTATTTCACTTAATATCTTGATAAAAAGTGGAACTACAATTAACTGGAATGGTAGTTTATTACATGACACATATTTGCACAAAGGATATATATATATATATATATATATATATATATATATATATATATAGTTATGGTTTATACACTGTGTCAACTTGAGAAGTCTAGAAGCTTAATTAAGTAACTCAGCAACTCTACATCCTGGGGTGCAGAGCACAAGCAGTTACCTGTTCATTGTGTCAATTTGAGAAGGTCAGAAACTTAACTGAGAGACTCAGCAGGGAGCCAGGGTTCTTACTTTGTAAACATCCTCAGCCCTTGCAAGAGGAGGGCAGGCAGATGGTGTGAGTGCTACCCCCACCCCAGGGGAGCAACCTACATACTATAAAAGGTGAATGAGGAGGGACTGACTGCTGCTTCTTCGGGAGAGCTCCAGTCTTTGCCTTAAGCTTGGACGTCATTGCCTGGCTTCTGGCATGGACTGTTCAGCTTCATCGTAGACTCTTCAGTCTTTGTCATAGACTCTTCAGCCTTCCGTCATAGATTCTTCAGTGTTCCATCATAGACCCATTGGCCTCCTGATACGGACTTACATAGGACACTGCAGTAAGTTCCAGCCCTTGGACTGGACCCTTCCCTCTCCAGCTTGCAGACACCCTCTGCATGCTCCTTTATTCAACTTTGTGGCTGACCATCATAAGCCAATCTTGTTATTCCTTATACAGTTGCATATTTTGTGTTATATCTGTTTTTCTAGTAAACCCTAACTGATTTTATTTATATATATATAATATATAAATATAATATATATATATATATATATATATATTTTTGTACCAGGGATCTAACTCACAACTTCACACCTGCCAAGCAGGTTCTTACATCACTTACCTAAAAATCTGGCCCTATTTTTTGAGACAGAGTCTCATCAGGCAGTTCAGGCTGATCTTGAATGCACTTTGTAGCCCAGGCTGGTCTTGAACTCACAAGGATCCTTCTGCCTCAGCCTCCTGAATGCTGAGATTAAAGATGTGAGACCACATGCCTGGCTCTCACAAAGGAAATATATTGATAGTGATAGCTTGACATCTATATACATACATCTGTGTTTATATTTCTCAAACAGATTAAACTTATAAATATACATCATAGTTACAACATGCAGCAGCAGGGTAACAATGCACATTTATTAGTGAACAAATCTGAGTCTTTATTTGAATTGGGAATGGCATTGTTATATTTTATGCTAACCAAATGTGAACAAATATAGCAATAGGTATTACGTTTCTTTTAGTTTCCAAGTTAGTCATGGTGGTAATTCTTATAGTACCTAGAAATTAATGCTGCCTTTTAATGAGCTGCTGAGTTCATCTTTAATGCACTGATACAGGAATATGCCTAACAGTACTCAAAAGGTCTAGTGATCAACACTATCTATACTTAGTAAATGTAATTTCTTTGAGAATTCTACACCATTCTATTCTCTTAGCCTGTTCAAACTCATGTATGTTAAATAGTGATAGTTTGTGTTCATAATGATAACTGGAAGAACAGTGAGTCTCCACTCTTTGGGGGGAAAAAGTGTTTAGCAGGTTTTAGTACTGAGATAATTTTATTATGCTTCGAGACTTTTCAAGTGGTTAATCCTTATATTATCCAGGAAGTATAATAATTAACCACGATTTCTTACATACCCTATAGCATTCTAGGTAATTAAATTTACTGTATGGAGAATTAATTTCAATACTGTGGATAGTAAAAGCCAATATTCTTCTATTAAAAAAATGCCTAGGGCAGGTTTACTTAACTTCTGCCACGATTTTTTTTCACTTTAAAGCTGTAATATGGATATGCAAACTTCTGAGTTAAGGGGTCTGACACACATCAGGAATCAATAAATGTGTGTGGTCACTATGGCTGTTATACCTGCCATTCTATATTATCAGTTTGTGCTATAAGTTTCCCTGATACAGATTATTTTCCAGCTATTCTACCTTCAAATCCTGGTCTTATATTTGTTAATTAAATTTTTCAACTAAATTTTTGTCTTCATATCTAAAATGATGCTTCAAAAATGCTATGACCTATTTGTATTTATAGGTCTTTATGTATCTTGTTTATATATATTTATATATCTTAAAAATTGTTAATTTATTCTAGCTTGCAATTATTGAAATAGCTCAAAATCTTTTGATATATATTAATATTCAGCATTTGAGTTATTTCATGAATGTTTATAAATTTACTGTTATGTGGCTTAAAGTCCATATGTTTTGCAAATATTAATAGTCTGAAAAGTAAACTCAGAAGTTTATGGGACAAAAATAATGAGATATTCTTTTAAAAGAAAGGAAGAATTCTTACTCTTTTGTAGAGACAACACCATATCTATAATGAGAATCAGAAAGAATTATTTTTGTTGTGGAGGGAAAGGTTTATTATCTGTTGAAATGTTTTCTGCTCATTATATTTTAAACAATGTAATCATTCCATGTAAAGTTTCTTGTATCCTCAACAATTAATATGCTCACAATTTTTATGAAGATAGTCTAAACTAGTCTGCAATTTTGATTGTTTGAATTCAAGAAAACAAAATGACTTATGATAGATGTCGAGGAAGCATGAAATGATAGTTTGTTTAGGTGAATATACAATATACCAAATGTTTCTCTTTTGAATATTGTTGACTTGTGAAAAAA
>RJWM01029101.1:0-24902 GCA_004363535.1 Dasyprocta punctata | reverse complement strand
TTCCTGTTTTGATTCTCATTTACTTCTAAGTATTTCCTGATTTCTAATTTTTTCTTTAAACCACATGTTATTTAGAAGAAGTATGTTTGCCAAAGTAAACTGCTGAATTTTGGGGTACTTTCCATATAGCTTTGGCTATTTGTTTCTAAAATTCTAATTCTAAAATTCCTATAATGGTCACAGAACATCATAATGTATGCTCTCAAACCTTTTAACTATATTGAGACTTGCTTTGTGGTCCTGAGTGTGACTGTCTTAATGGGTGTGTATTTTGATTTTTTTGGGCAAAATGGAATGTCAGCTAGACCCACAAGATGATAGTATTGTATTGTTCAAGTCATCTGTGTCTTCATAGATGAGATGCAATCGAAAAATGTGGTGAATGTTTACATTTTTCTTTCTTGCAGAAGAGACAGATTACCATGAATCCCCCTCACAGTATAGTACTCCTCACTTTGAACTCGCATCATTCTTAGCATTTTCTTTAGCAGCTCTGGAATCTTCTTTCCTGAGTGTCTTTAGTTGTGCTGTGATAGCCACCTTGATATCCTGAATTGATTCAAAACCTTTACGTTTTGTAGTCATTTTGACTTTGGTGAAGAGCCAGAAGTTGCAGGGTGCCATACCCAGTGAATGAGGTGGATGAGGACACATTGTGGTGTTTTTATTTGATGGAAATTACCATGAATGTTTTGAATGGGATATTTTGAAATATACCTTCAAAACCTTTGCATTTTTCCAGATAGCCAGTTTCATAACTTGTGGTTTTAGCTGTTTTGAAGCTCTTATAAATTCTTGTATCAATGATCTGCAATTGCCTATATTTTATGCTAATTTGGTTCCACTACTGAGGTGTGACCTTTGGAGCCCTACTGGTTGGGCCATTTATTCAATGTGGTCTTTACACTCTGGGTGGAAAGATCTTAGATGATTCCTAGCTCTTTGTTAACTGTTCTTTATAGTTTTCTAGTAACTGTCCTTTCCTTGGATGTTATTCTTCCCTGCTTCGTGGGATTTCACGCTACACATCATCATATTAGTAGTAAAATCTGCAAAAAATCTGCAGTTCCTTCTATGGCAGGCACTTGTTTCTCAGACTTAATGCACTGACCAGGAGGATGTCCAGGACAGCTCTGAATGCAGGTGGCGATAGCAGGCCTTCCTGTCTTGATCTTGGTATCGGGGGGAGCTTTCAACAATCCACCGTTACGTGGGACGCCGCTGGCAGTTTCTCAGGGCTATTATTATTAGAAAAGATTGGTATTCTCTTTTATTCTTATTTAGTGAGTTTTTATCATGAGTGTGGAATTTTAGCAAGTGCTTTTCTTGGGCCTCATCATTGTATGATTCTTCACCATTGTTCCGTAAATGTGGTGAATGATTCTTAATGATTTTCTAATGTAATACTTCCTTTCTAATGCAATGATTTTTACTGCCTTTGCAACCCTAGAATACATTCTACCTGGTCATAATATAATATTTTGAAATGTTCCTGGATTTGATTTGTTAATATTTTATTCTAAATTTTCATATCTTTGTTCTTGAATTTATGGGTTTGTAATTTTCTTATAATATTCTGGCCTCATTATATCAATGGGCAATTGTCCTACTGTATTCTATTACTTGGAAAAATTTGTGCAAAATTGTTTCTGTTTCTTTCCTAAAAGCATGGACAAACTTCAGAAAACCCTCTACAAGCTTGGTGTTGTCTTTGTGGGAAAGATTTTAATAAATAAACCACTCTCCTCAGCAGGTGAGAGTGTTTGGAGTCATGTTTAATTTTGCTAAGTGGTATCTTTAAAGAATTTGTCCATTTAATTAAAAATTTCACATTTGAGGGCATACAATTGTTCACAGTATCCTATAATGATTTTTCATTATCTCAGTAGGGATTCTGTTACTGTTTTTAAAGCCCCAATCTTCAGTCTTGTTGATTTACTTGTACTATATTTTTGGAGACAGATTGATGGTAACCAGGCGAGATGCACCCTGGATTTGACTGCAGAACTGTCAAGATACCACATCCATGATGTTTTATGCCATTAATTCTGTGGTAATTTGTGACAGCAGCAATAGGAAACCAGTTGGAGTGGGGACTTCTTCATTAAACATACGTTTCTATGTCTAAAATTTGGTCATGCCTTGAAGTTCACTTAGTATTACGAAAGCTGTGCTACCTTTGTGGTCTTTCTCCAACTTTTAAACCTAACAACACGGGAAGATTGAATGCAAACCTCGGAGGGCAGGAGTCAGAATTTTTGTTCTTTCAGCACTGAAGAAGCCGTTTCACTGTCTGGCTTATCTGCTACTGTTTTGAAAAAGACAATCCTCCCCCGGCCCAGCCTGTGCTTTTGATGCATCACCGGTTTTCATTAAGTGTGATTTTCTTTGCACTGACATTCTGTGGGTTTTCATCAGTTTTGGAAGATTCTAGGCCAGTATTTCCTTTCCTATCTTCTCCCTCCTCCTTGGCTCCCAATGAACAGACCATAGATCAGTGCCGGAGGTCACGTCTTTGACATTCTTTCCCACTGAGCTCCGTTGTCTGCTGCACTCAACTGCTCTCCAGCTGGAGTTGCACTGTGCTCTGCGTCTGGTTTATACTTCGAGGCACCCACTTCAGCATTTTGTGTCTGAAGGAGCCCTAGGCACAGTAACGGGAGGAAACCAGGATGTTTCTCAAAGTCTTTGGAGTTGTAGTCTCCTACCCTGAGCGGCTTGGGTGTTCACCTGGGGTCTTGGAGGACAGCAGCAGTTTCGCCATCAAGTCTCTGTTCCCGTTGCTCTAATCCCCGGGTGCCCAAAGCCCACGGGCTGCCGGATTCCAGAGCAGGGAACGCTGCCCGGGCAGAGCCGAAGCAGCACACGCTCCCCGAGAGCTGCGGCCAGTGGTCTCGGCGTGGTGCTCTCCTCTGCTCCGTCTCCGCTCCTCTGCTCCTCACTGCTCTGAGCTCATGCTTAGGATCCACCACCGGCAGCTCTCTGCACAGCCGTGAGCCTCGAAGTACTTCAACCCCGTGGCAATGTCACGGGGCACCGCCCCCCCGACTCCCAGACAGAACAGGAAGGGCCTGGCCCTCTGCAGAGTGCGCCCCCACCGCGCATGTGGCTTTTTACAGCTGGCCAGAACGCGGGCTAGTGGGGGAGGGTACTGCCCTTTAATTAAAAGACCGACTGTTACATGTTGTAGAAGGTAACTTGTGTGGGACCTTTCCTTGTCCCCCTTGGCCATCTCAGCATACTGAGACCTCAGCTAAGGGCACATAAGTGTGTTTCTGGGGCACATGTGAACACGCCCGGATGCTCGGCTGACAACCGCCACTGCCCAGTTCAGGGTGGGGAGGGGGCGCCTCTGCGCAACACCAGCACATGGCTGCTTGCTTCAAACAGCCAGGGCATGAGAGCGGCGGATGGCTATGCTGGCCGCGTTTTACGTCCAGTCCCGTTCTGTCTCCATGGTTGCAGAGCTTGTTTCCCAGGGGGGCTGCAAAGTGCTGTTTTCCACCTTATTAGGTGGAATTCTTCCACAAAGGATTTTCCACTGGTAGCCATTTGATCACCTTTCAGGTTCATTTTGTTGCTTCAGAGGCTGCTGATCTATCAATCTGTTATTGTAAAGACTGACAAGTAGGTAAGGAAGTGAAATGAAGCACTTGCCCCCCTTCCTGTACAATGACGAGGTGGGTTATCTTGGAGTAGTTAAAAAGATAAACTCGTTTAATCTCTCATGCTCAAACTGTCTCACTTTTGGTCACTGAGAACCCAAGTTACCTTCTCTACAAACCTGATGGGAGCCTGGGTCTTTGAAACGTCCTTGATCTGGAACATCCGGAACTACATCACCTTGTAGATTTACTGCCCTGGACCAAGTGTTCCCGACTGTACAAAGAACCTCTCATTCCTTTTATCTAAAAATGGAATTTAGACACCATGAACAGGGGTGCATGAAATTTCTGAATTACAGTTAGGTGTTTTCAGTTGGATAGAGATAACAAATAGGTACTGCTTACAAACACACCATATAAAGTCTCAAGGTCAAATTTAAGATTACTCACGTCTAAAAATGTTACATAATCACTAACTTTATTCTAGAACATACTTTTGATGATGCAAGACTATTCTGTAAAATGAACTGCAAAATTGTATTCCGCAGTTGAGACTTCCCTCCTCTCTGTGTAGCTCAGTCTTCGCCCTCCCTAGACAGCCACCGCTAGCAGTCTTTGGTTTATCCTTGAACTGCGGCTTTCCGAAGCGAAGCAGACACGTGCGCATCGCAGCTGCCGGGGTCCTCCTGCCCCCCCCAGGGTCACCCCCGTCCTCGCGCAGGTCACTCCACCTCGGCACGGGGGTCTCGGCCTCTGGCGGCTGCACGGTGCGCGCCGCGGTTTGCTCACGGCCCCGTCACTGAACATCCGGGCGGCTCCAATCTGCCGGGCACGCGCTGTCCTCAGTCTGGGAGGCTGAGAAATGGCGTCAGCACCCTCGCTGCCGGCTCTCTGGCGTCTTCACTTCTCACTTCTTTATGTGTAAACTAAGTCCATACAATTCTACTTATCAGAGTTAAATGAAATTGAAAGGTATTTCCATATTTTAAAAAATTGAAATAGCCAATGAAATGAATGAAAACCTAAATTATGTATCACTGCCCAGACTCAAGATAGAGATCATTTCTATCCGATTAGGAAATTGTGATAGGCAGAGACAAGCTAGAAAGCGTCCACAGAAAGACCAAGACAGCGACAGATGACAGTTCAAAAATTCAATTAAATATTTATTGAACAAATGCAGAATAAATGATCTAAGGGGTATCGTAATCTGAAAATACAGTAACTTCAAACATTCAGAGGGCTGTCACACACAGAGGGCTTGTTGAACGCTTCTTCAAAGGCAGAACTTGAAACAGGCAGCCAACACGCTGCAGGAGAGCGGTCCGCAGTGCATCCCCTATCTTAACAGCTTCCTTCCCCACACTAACCTGTCCCTTCCTCCGCAGGAGACGGCAGAGCTGAAGGCTTCTCGTGGACGCCCTAGACTGCACTTTCCTGGCGAGCCCTCCTCTGCCAGCCATGGATATCCTCACACTACGGGAAAAAACTGTACCGGTAACCACCGGGTTCACTCAGGAGATGCCCATTTGTTCCTCAGCTGCGCTTCAGCAGTCTACCTTAGCGGTTCTCGGGAGGCAGAGGTAAAGACAGCCCGTTCTCCCAAGGGTGGATCACACTCCCAGCAGTTCAGGTCCTGCCTGGGGACAGTCCCCCGCCAGCCCCAGAGGCAGCACCGCCACTACCCGCTCGGGCGTGGACGAGAGAGTGGTGTGCGCTGGGGAGGAGGGCGCATTCCTAAGTCACGGGGGATGTAAACTACCTGTGTAATACTGACAGCGCCGAATTGTTACATGTTACAAAAGGAGAATTGCCCCAACTATTCAGCATAATGCTTAAGGACAAAATATATATAATATACTTTATATTATATATGCATTTCATCACATATTCCATAAGGAATGCTGAGGTGCTTTATCCATCCAATAAATTGAAAATAAAAATTTTACATTTCTCTATTTGTCAGTGTACAGGATTCTGAAGGTGGTCTTGTACGATAAGTCAGTTTTCAAGGAAAGCCACGTAATCGGTCAGCCTAGCTAACTGCTGCTCGTTGGGGATCGGCGGAACTGGGGCAGGCTCTGCAGGTTAAACAGAGAACTTCAAGTTAGAAGCCATCGTGGCAAAGCTTTGGTCCTGCTACCCAGCTCCTTATGCCTTTAATTTGAACAACAAGGTCATTTCTTAGATCTACCTGATTTTAGACAACTCATGTCTCTTGGTCATTTTTGAAACAAACAAACAGACAAACAGTCTCCACTTTTAGAAGCATAGTTGTCTCTAACTGCACATAAAACACACTGACCCTGTCACAGAAGTGCCCTATATGAAAGTTCAAAACACACTGAATGGGAAAAGTCTCTTTTAGGAGACCATGGCTCTTCTAGGGAACGTTGCTGCCCCCGGGACACTGAACCCTGGAGTAACTCCTAAGTGCCTGCCTTGTGCTAGTGCCCTTTGGAGACAGCTAGCCATCAGCGAGAAAAGCACCGCCCCCCGCAGAATGCATCCTCATGAGTTGCACCGTAGCACTGTCACCAGGCCAGCCTCGGGGCGCAGCCTGCTCTTAGAGGGCCAGGCTCCAGTAGAGCCCCGATGAGACGGCACACAGCTACTGGGCGCGCTGCCCTCAGGGGGCCCGCGGGGCAGCCCACAGTTCCAGTCCTGTAACTGGATGTATCACTATAAACTTACCAAGTACACATTACAGAAGTTACAAACAATGGGACATTTTAAAAATGAAAATATATACCTGATAAGGGGATAATTCTGTTAAATGAAACATCCAGGGCCCCTGCAACTAAAAGAAAAGCACAATTTACATACAGCTTTGCAAGACCTTTCATGGAATGCAGTGTTTTCTACCACAGGCGCTCCGGCTCTGTAGTTCTCTCCTCTCGGGTCTCATCAGTGGTCTGTCCACAGCCCCGGCACGGCCAGGGCCATGTCCTGCGGCCCTGAGCACAGCAGCAGCATGCAGAGGAGGTGATGGACACCGGGCGGACACGTAAGACTTTGTGGGCGTGGGCACTGGGGGCTCTGAAGAACTAGCACAAAAAGAACTCAGGGCAAGCAGGAGGCAGAGAACCCAGCAAGCTGCAAGGAACCCGGCTCACTTTCATGAGCAAGAAGGGGCTAAGCCACATGCTTGTAATCCCAGCACTCAGGAGGCTGAGGCAGGAGGATTCTGAGTTCTAGGGTACCCTGACCTACACAGTGAGACATCTCAAACAACCACAATAACAGTAACAAAACCCCCACAAGGCCCAACGACAGAGGGGCTGGGAATCGGGACTGAAAGACAGGGACGAGCCCCAGGGCCTAAGGCCCTGAAGGAAGGCAAGGGCAGTGACGCTGTGAAAGTGAGTCACTGGAAAAGTGTCTGCATGACTCACGCACAAGGGGCGAGAAGAACGGAACATTCAATCTTTAGGGCCAACAGTTTAGACCTCAAGAAGAAATGGCTCCATCAATAAAAAGACAGAGTAACACATGGCAAAAATTAAGAATAAAGACTATGAAACCCAACATCCACATTCTGTGTATTTAGAATGTGAGTCACTTCCACTGCATTATTAGTACAGTAACACAGTAGGCGCAGGACCTGAAAACGTGGGTACACAGCGCCCCCTACCTGGCTTTCTGGGGAGAACCATTCTCGTGGTGGAGTCAGCTTGCCATCCTTGTTCCAAGATACCTGGAAATGGGGGTTTCACGGCACGGGGAAGAAATAACATAAACACATAAGCTCCACCATCTCTCCACAACATCACTTACACAGGAGACGCGACAGGTTTATTTCGACCCATCGTGGATATTTTTGCTAGAAAGGTACGTGGACAGCGTTTGAATACATGCCAAAGAACACATACACTTATTTTTAAAATATTTCTGAACATAGCAAAGCTTAACACTGCATTCTATTGGGTTGCTATAATCACTAACAGGTAAGTTTTCCATAAAATATTAAACAAATTTATACCTTTTCTAATTATCAGTATAATACAGATGATGGGCATTTTACAGAGATCTTATCATGTGATCATCGTAACTGTGAAGTGGGACATGTAACTTCCACATTGGGGATGCAGTTTAGGGGCCCCCAGTGGTGCTTCCCGGGCCACACGGCCAGCGGGGAAGCCTGGCTGCGGGATCAGGACGCACACCGGCCTGCTGAGAGCACAGGCTCTGGGGCCCGTGTAAGAAATGAAGCGAGGCCTGAGCTCATGAGAAGGCCGAAGCAAACGCTGGAGGGCGTGACAGGACGACTCCATGTCAGAATTTCAGGGCTGGGGCTGCGGCTCAGTGGCAGAGTGAATCCTTGGCACGCACCAGGCCTTGGTACCAACCCCAACACCCCCCACCCCCAAAGAAAACGTCAATCACCCCGTTTTCTTATGTGTCTAAAATTTGTGAGGATCTAGAAATTGAAGAACAAGATGCGAGCATGACAGCTCACATTTTAGAGAAAACGTCAATCGTCCTAACACGACGCAACCGGACAAGCAATATTCTAGCGTGTGTGTGTGTGGGGGTGCACTGGCCCCCGGGTGTGAGCAGGAGTGGTGAGAAAACACGGGCTGAATAGGGGTGCGGGGCCGGGACTTCCCGTACCAGGTAAGGTGAAACCAGGCCTGTGGACGTGAGCAACGCGGTCAGGGAGGGGACTCGGCTACCCAGCGTGCGGACACCAGGGATCGGCCTGCCGCAGAGCCGCTCACGGGCCTCATCAGGAGGTGCCCGCTGTCCAAAGCCCCCAGGGAGCCGCGCAATGCGTAGGTCACCTTCCCAGAGAGCACATGCAGCCTGAACCCCACGGCACCTGGCCAGGAGAGCTCCAGCACAGGCACTGGGAACCTGTCACCTGCACCTATCTTTTGACTCTTTGTAGGTAAAAAGTCAGTCAGAAGTACCTTTCACAGCCTCTTCTACAGGAAGCCCAACGAAGGCCGCAAAGTCGTCGGCGATGATGGAGGTGTACGCTTGAGAGACCAGGGCGAAGGCACGCCGCCTCGTCGCGTCTTTTGTGGCAGTGGAGGTGGGAGGACAACACCGCAGCCATGTTAGGAACGTGGTTACATTACACCCCTTTATGAGACTGAATCAGCTCAAAGATGTCCGTGTGTATACACACACATGTATGCACCTGGCACGCTCAGAGAGGCTCGAATATTACTAACCAAAGAGAAACCCACTTCCCACACTTCCTCCCTCCAGCTGGCCTGGACCCACAGCTGCTGTGGACAGCCGCTCACCACTGCGTCACACCAGGCCCTCATCTGGGGTGCAGGCCCTGGGTGAGAATGGCTACACCCCAGCCCATGCTGGTGTCCTGTGAAAACAGTTCTTTCACCAGCCTCTCTTCAGTTTTGCCACTTTTAATTTCCTGGATTTCTAACAGGACCATCGGATGGCATGGGACAGTCATGCATGGTCAGCTCCAGTGGCTGAAGCTGGGAGGAATGTGTCAAAACTCACACAGAAGTAGTCAACATAGAGCTCTTAGGGAACAGGCTTAGCCCAGCGTAACTCCTGACCAAAGATACTACCTCTGAGTGCTTCCATGATTGGCTGCACCGCCTCAGACCACTGGTGGGCATTGATGGTTGTATAGATCCCAGGGAAATCTCTCTGCCAGATTCTGTGTCCTACTGACCAAATTCCTCCAAGTTCAGAATTTGCCTGCAAGAAACATTACTGCCTTTGAAGGTATCCATTCTGCAATTTACCAAAGACTCTATGTTAAAACAAAATACCATATACGATACAATAAAACTTGTTAGCTGTATCATTAAGGACATAATTCAACATTTCTGTTAAGAAATGCAGTTACTTCATCTATTATCAAAAGTTTATACATGCTGCGAGCAGTAATATAAAATATCTGTACATCTGACACACATTTTTATTACAACAATGAAGCCTGAGAAAGTAGTCTGAAACTATTTCAGAATTAAGTTGCGGGCTGGTTATCTTAAACACTTGTTTCTAAAGATGCCGCATTTACTTTTCTAATATATATTTAATATGTATAACTAGCAGAAAAATGCAAATTGATTAACAACCAAAAAGTCAATCTAAGATGCCACACACTACAGCCTCTTTAAGTGGATGATCTGTTTTGTTTCTGTCCCTTTGGCAGTACTGGGGAGTGCACCCAGGTCTGAGTACAACCTCAGGCCTTATTCTGAGAGAGGGTTTAAGTTGCCCAGACTGGCCTCAAAGTTGCAATCCTTCTGCCTCAGCCTCCCAAGTGGCTGGGATTACAGTGAGCCACTGTGCTTGCTATCACTCTGCTTTATCAAGCAAGTAAGCTAAGGAATATTCTAACGTTACCAAACCCAGTATCAGGGGAAGGAAAAGATTATCACTTGAAATCAAACATGTACTTCACTGTACTGTGTAAGAAACTTTTCATAGTTTATTACATCTAATCTTTCATCCAAAATAAGAAATCTAAGATTCTGATTAGCAAAACCATCAAGTGCTGTGAATATTCACTCCGAGGACATTCTTACAAACATTCCCAGTTTTGAAATGAGTAGCATTATAGGAAACTGCATAATCAGTTGAAATGACCACAACCCTGCGAATGCCACCCCTCCTGCATTCAAACTCGCGTAGTTGTCATTGGTGGAGCCATGCTTATCAGACGTATCTCACAAAACCTGACCAGTAAAAGGTGGGCACACATTTCCGTACCATCCCACGGAAACTGAAGCTTCTGGTTAGAAAAATCTAAAAATATAAATACTAGTTTAATGATGATTTCTTTGACATACAAAACAGGAATGTTTGAGAGGCTGCTGTGTTAGTGACCATTACTACTACATTAAAGCAAAAAATGGACTGAAAGAATACTTACAGATTTTATAGCAGGGGGTATCCTTTTCCAAAGATATCTTGCATTATTCCTAATTTATATAAAGAACAGTCAATTAGAAAATAATGATGTCGGTGAATAGTTAAAATTACTAGGTACAAATGCAAACATGTAGAAATAAACTATGAAATACAACTGATGATAGTGAGTAAAAGTTAGTTTTATCTGAGTTTATCCTGAGAAAAATCAAGGGTTTTCCAGATAAAAAGACATGGAATATATTTATCAAAGTCATACTACCATTTTTGACTGAATTTTTAATGATTCAGATCCCAAATTAAGGAACTAGTACATTAAACACAAGGACTTACACAAAATTGTCCACACAATTTACTCAGATGCATAAAATAAATGTATTTATGAGATATGAGTAAAAAATGGTGAATGGTTACATTAAAAAATACTACAGTAAAAGGTCCACTGCCATTAATTTCCCTGTCAAAATCCTCCCCGCTGCTCTGCGCACACTTATCCCGTCATCCTTGCCACCTGTCTGAAGCTGTCCCGGAAGTCCTCCTCTGTGAGCGCCCAGAGCTGGGCTGTCACTGCTGCCCTGATGTTCCGAATCAATTCCAAATGCTTCCCTTTCATGGTCATTTTGATGTGGGGGCCAGCTCTGGGGAGTGAGGTGGGTGAGGGGCACCCCCGTGCTTTATAAGCTGCCTTTCCACTGGATGGCAGTAGGTAGCAGCCCTTATGATATTTTTAACAAAACTTTGTAAACATACTCAGGAAAAAAGCTTTCCAGAACTACTGCAGAAAGGGACAAGAATGAAGGGGATAAACAGCAATGCCTCTTACTGGAATACACCTGTCAATGTAAACATCCACTGTGTATGTTTACTCCCCCTTTTAAGGACCTCTCCTCCTTGTAAGTACAGCGCCCTAAAAACTTCGAACACAAGAGTTTCCAAGAGACTAGAACAAATGTGATAATGGGATTACAAAAAATGAAACAATTTATGATACTTGTATAATAAACATCTCAGTGTAGCTGTTAAAAAGGTATCAAAAAGAATTTGTAAGAATTTACAACAAAATTTTATCAGGAATCATTGATAGGACCTAGACCTTCAGGAGACTCCTTTAACCCAGTTGTTTCTTTTCTTTTTCTAAGAAACATGAACAGAAAGGAAAAAAACCTTTTAAGAAATCTCATACATCTTGGTAATAAATTTGTCTTAGCTTTCTCAATCTTCTCTTTCAGCTTCTCTTCATCTATTGATCATAGGTAAACTGAGATGATAAAAGGATTTCAAATTACTGCTACTATAGCCTCTCATGTTGAACTGAAATTTTTTTTTTTTTTTTTTTTTTTTTTGCGGCACCGGGGATTGAACTCACAACTCGCGCCTGCCAGGACAGGCACTTAAGGCACTGAGCCAAACTCCCAGCCCTGATTTTTTGAGGCAGGGTCGCACTATGTAGCTCAGGCTGGCCTTGCAGTCGCGTTGTAGCCCAAGCCGGCCTTGAACTCACAACGCTCCGCCTACCTCAGCCTCCCGAGTGCTGGGATTAAAGGCGTGCGCCACCACGTCCGGCTTGAACTGAAATTCTTAAAGGAAGTGTATGTAAAACAAACATATTTTAAAGTAAATATAATCATAATTCATTTTAACAAGAAATAGATAACTAGGTATCCCAATAAAAACAACTCATCAAGCCTATGCTTTGTGATCTGCTTCAAATTACAATGATTTCTGTATAACTCTGAGAAGCTGATGCTCTGAGCTTTAGGTAGAAAGGTACTCACATGTCATTATGCAGCAAATATAATGCTAGAAGCTGACCATACACTGGGGGTGTGGCAATTCCTCCAGGAGCCTGGGAGGCCAACGATAAGAGAAAAACCCATTTACTCTTTATCTTTCATTGAAACAATATTTTATTAATAATTTGAAAAGTAAACCCATATACTATTTTAGATAATAACAACAGCTTAGAGAAACACCAAATATTAAAACCCAGAGTACTAAATTTAGATCTGTCATCAGCTGTTAATCTCTCGTCACCTCTCAATTTCATTTTATATACAAGAGTATTAAATAAGTCCCTGTCTTAGTTCTCAAATTTGTACTTACATAATTTTACTATTTTAGGAAACAAACTCTCAACGGATTACTAAAACATTACGATTCTGCCTACTATATCAAGCATGCTAAATATCTATATAAGTAAAGGGAAAATACCACAGCTGAATTACAGACATCACTCTCCTCGTGCAATTTTAATGCATTTAAAAGACCTGAAGTGTCTGTTAGCGAGCTGCTGCTTCTAGCCATTGTGTCCTTAACTACACTAACGTTTTAATTGCTTAAGTGTCTAAGAAACTTTAACAGCTGCCTAATACATCCTTTCCGTTATCTTATTACAAACAAAATGTCAAGCTCGCTTGATTATAATATTACGAGATTAACAAAGGTTTTCTGAGCAAAAAAAAAAACACAAACAAAAACAAACAAACAAAAAAAACCCGGTTCTTTTTATCCTCTACGTGAACAGGGGCGTCTGGCTGCACAAAGGCCCTTAACAAAATCCACAGTTGCGCCTTCTCTGGCCCGGACTACGGCCAGGTATGTGTCAAGCCCAACTGATACAGAAGTACACCGGCAGGTGTTGGAATAAGATGCACAGGCACTTCAGGCTCACAAATAAAACCAACAGAAAGCTCCAGGCGAGCTCGGAAAGACGGGCCCGGACCCTTGCCGGTGTGAGAAGGCCGCGTGGGCTCGGGCTCCCCACCTCCAGCTCCCGCGCCCTGCGCGCTCCACGTCCGTGGCCCCCAGCCCCGTTACCCTAGAAACCGGCGCCGCCCGGGGGCTGGGAGCGCCGCGAAGTTTCTCCCAGCGCGACACAAATGGGTACCTCGAGCTCCTGGTTCTCGCACTGATCCAGCAACTTTCTGAAACTGAAGGCACTTTCCGCCATCACCGCCACTGGCATCTTCCCGGCCGGTCTCACCGCCGCACCTTCCAGACAGCCAGACTCCAGACTGTCCCTCGGGGCGTCGCGCCCGCGATGACGTAGGACACCATCCTCGCCACTGAGCTCCGCCGCGCAGGCGCACCATCAGTTCCGGCGCGTCCTCAGACGTCACGGGGGGCCGGAAGGGGCGTTGACGCTCTGGGCTGCGCTCTCGCTGCTCTGGAGGACACGTGGCCTTCCGGCGTGAGCCCGCCGGCAGCTGGTACGAGGGTGCCTTTTACCCCGGGTAATATGAGAATAATGCATTTTCAGTAATAAAATTTGCTGTGGAGATGGAGTGAGATGTTTCTTTGAGGCATGAAGTGTGGCGCTGCGCCACGCCCTGCACAGGACAACTGCTCCGCGGGCCTTGCGGTGCGGACCTGCGGACGCAGCGGCGCGTGGGGGTCTCCGCCCCAATCCCGTGCGCCTGCCGAGTGGGCTCCCACGCCTGTCCCCCGCCCCCCACCTCCAGCGCCTTCCTCCGGGCCTGGGGCCACCCTCGCACCCCGCGCCAGGAGGGCGTCCGCAGCTGCTGGCAAGGCTGGCCCCGGCTGCTGTGACGCCCACCCTCTGCTCCTTGCAGCCAGTGTGACCTTTCTTTGAAGCATAAATTAGTTCTCGTTTCTCTTCTGCTCAAACCCCTGAAATCCGAGGTCTCAGCGCCTGCAGGTTCGAATCCGCATATATATTATCTCCAACTTGCTCCAGAGTAAAATTATAGTGTGCATAATTTACTCACATATTTGTGTTTTTCGGCCCCTCCACAGGGAGGAGGCTTTGATTCGTTCCCAGCTGCATAGCTGGCTGTGTAATCTGCGGGACCCACAGCACTTTTAAAATGCAGGGCCCCTTGTTAAAAAATCTGTAGAAAATGCCACTAAAGGTAATAAAATAGCCAGGCATTGCAGCATACGCCTGTAATCTCAGCAACACTCTGGGAGACTGAGGCAGGAGGATTACACGTTTCAACCTAGTGTGGTCTATTTAGTGATTTAGTGAGACCCAGTCTAGAATTAAACATAAAAGGGATGCAGTTCAGTGGGAAGGCCCTGAGTTTAATCCCCAGGAACGTAAAAAAAGACTTTTCCGTTTTTCTCCTAACTTTTCATAGTTTATTAAAAAGTTACTTCATACCTAAGTAAAGAAAAATTTGAAATGTAAATTATTATGGATGAATTTTACCAGCCATCTTTAAATTGTGATACATTTATATCATGCAGAGGCCCAGAAAGTCCATAGTTGCTACTTTGTGCCTTGCATATGAATATGATTTTTCTTTGTATCAGAACGATGGAAATGCTGCACAAACTCAGCTGTGTTTATTACACTCTCTGTATGCACATATTCTACCAATTCTCTGCACCTTAGACTTGACAAAAAGACAGCTTGAAAGGAAAAAGAAGCAACGTGGGTAGGAAAGGATGCAACAAGTTTCCTTCCTGTTTCCCGAGACTCCACTGCCCTCTCCCTGCATTTAAAGCAAGATCAGGTTCTAGGGACAAGTGTGGCTCCTGGACTTCCAGGGCCCAGCTCACTCAATTGTGGACACGACCAGCTGACCTTCTGCTCACCGTGGGTCTTGCTGGTCCCACCCTTGGGTCCCCAGGGAGTTCTGTCCTCACAGGGAATGGTAAGCCCTGGAGGAATGGCAGTCTACTTGTGTGTGGCCTGTGTTTCCCCAACTCAGGCACATACTCCCTTGTCCTGAGGGGCCTCCCTTACAAAATACCAGTTCTGGATAAAAATTATTAAGCTTTTCAAGGTGGCAATAGCTGTCACTGATTGTTCCTGCATGATCGACAACATCTCCACAAGGAAATGATTATGTTTAGGGATGCTTTGGATGGAATGTAAATTCAAACAGTACAAAAATTCCTCAAGAAATTGCCAGCATGCTAGAGTTTGGATCCTACATGTCCCCCAAAGGCCCACGTGCTAAAAGCTTGTTCCCAGGTTGGTGCTACTGGGGAGGGCAGAGGAAACTTTAAAGAGTTGAGGTGTAGGAGGCTGGTTGGTCACAGGGGCTGGCCTTGCGGGAATCCTGGTAAAGTGGGCACCCCCACCCCACTGCCCTGGCACCAAGCCCCTACCATGATATCCCAAAAGCAGCAGGGCCAACCGACTACAGACTGAAATTTCCAAAAGTATGAGCCCAAATAACACCTTTTTTTCTAAGTTGGTTGTCTCTGGTGTTTGTTATAGTGAAGGAAAGCCAAGTCACAGGGAACATTAAATTGGAACGGGGTGAATATACCATAACTAGAGATACGGATGAATAAAGGAGTAAAATTTCATCAGCAGGGAGAAACATTGATGGAAACTTGATTCTGAGATCGTTTGACATAAATCTGAAGAGCAGGGTTTTAAAGTTTGTGTTTCTCTGAGGCGCGAGAGAGTAAAAGAGAGAAAACAGAAAGAAAAGAGGCCCTCACTGTGGGCACGGGAGGGCTGCGGATGACAGGCAGGCACCCGCTGCGAGGTTCAGGCAAAAGACCGAGGACTTTGTTTGGAATTGACAGGGGGAGGAGTTAAAGGGGCAGGCGCAATGACGTATTGACAGCTGATTGGAGGAATATTGGCGCACGCGCAAAAAGTGGGAGATTTAAATTTTGGGTTCCCTCAACCTGTTTCAGGCCCTGAACTACTATTCAGTAGAAGAACTCTGCCCAGCAGTTTGATTGTTTAAAAAAATGTATACATTTCAAAGTTTTTCAAGTGTTTCCGGGTACTGAGAGTTGGAGACCTAAGTGTGCAGCTTTTTTCTGAACAGAAAATCTCAGGAGGGTTTGGACACAATTGCAAGTTAGAAGAGAACTCGGGAGTTTCAGAGGGTCAGGTTGCGCTCTGATTGTCCTAGAAAGTTACACCTACATTCACATGCTGAGAGGATTTGAAGGCAGAGTCTTTGGCGGATGCTGAAGGTAACTGAGGTCCGGAGGGTGGCGCCCTGATGGTATTGGTGGCTTCTGCAGAAGGACAGCAGCGTGGGCAACCATGTTTTCTCTGCGTCACCATGAGCACGTGACATCCTCTGCCATGTTAGGATGCAGCAGGATAGCCCTCACCGGACACTGAGCCAGTGTGGGGACCGTGTTCTTGGACATCGCAAGTGGCAGAACTGGGAGCATAGGAACTTCTATTCTTTTTCTAAAAATTTTATTTTAGAGAGAAAAACAGATAAAAACAATGAAAATGAGTTTCAAAACAGGGTAGTAGGACAGTTACAATACTTGATACATTGCGTTTTGGTGTCTTGTAGTAGTTACTCAGAGTACAGGACATAGGCATGATATCTTGTCTAAACAATATTGGCACAAAACATTCTTTTCAAGGAACAAACAAGCTAGCTGAATAACTATCTTAACTATCTTGTATATACATATATTTTTTTCTTTTACCTATTCTTCCTTTCCCCTATCACAGTTTGTCTTTTCTTTTGAACAGTTTCTTCCCAATTCACAATATCTATTATATATTTTTTTATTTTAAAGAGAAAAAAGAAAAAACAGAAAAATCAAGATTCAAACAAACCTAGAAACAACTACAAAAGCAAAACAACGATGATGACCACAACAACAACAAAAACGATAGCTTTGTAGGTTTTCAAAACAAGAGTTCTGGGCATTTTGTTACAGCATAGCAACAGAAGACAGACTAAGGATTCTTTGAAAAAACAGGTACAGAAATTAGGAAACTGGAGCCTGGGAGATGGGGTGTGTGTGTGTAGGGGGAGGAGACCTGGGATGCAGAGGAAGAGTGCTTGGGAGGTATCCTTCCACTGGATCACTGGTCCTCTCTCCTGGTCTCTCGGGGGAGCTGGAGGTTGATTTTCTGGTTGATTGGCAGGTCTCTGGGGGTGTGTTTCATTGTTCAGGCTCGACCTCTGGAGGGCCTGGATCGGTGGAGCCATCACATGGGACTGTCTCCAGCATCTGCCGTGTCTCCTGCCAAGGTCATATATTCCTGGACGGCAGCCACCTCGTCAATCCACCACCTATCAAGACACAAGCGTAACCTCATCCACACATTATTAGTTGTACTGGTCCTTCCCATTTTCCTGTGTTGATATCCTTCCAAAACACTTGAGCTCTGTGTTGAACATCATCATTGGATGTTGTCCAATGGAGTTCTGCAGGAGTCAATTTGCTATCTGTAGCTGGATTTAAAAAATTTAATGTGAAAGTGGCAAAATCTAATTGCGTTTGTGGGGATAACTATATTCCCCCCTTTTGTTTATTTAATTGAGTTTTGATGGACAGATGCGCTTTTTCTACAATTGCTTGTCCTTGAGGATTATAAGGTATTCCTATAATGTGCTTAATATGCCGTAGTTGAAAAAAATGATTGTAATGGCTTGCTTATGTATGAAGGCCCCTCGTCGGGTTTTATGATGTGTGGGACACCCATAGAGGCAAACGCTGACAGACAGTGCTGTTGAACATGGCCAGTTTTTTCACCTGTGTGACAGGTGGCATGAATTAAATGAGAATATGTGTCAATAGAAACATGAATATATTGTAGTTTGCCAAATGAAGAAAAATGTGTAACATCCATTTGCCAAATTTCATTACTGTTTTAAGCCTCTGGGGTTACTGCCCTCTGGTGGCACAGGCCTCGGGACCTTTTGACAAGTAGGGCAGGACATAACAATTTGTCTTGCTTGAGACCTGGGTAATTGAAACTCTTTAGTCAGAGCCTTACTATTCTGATGATGGTAAGAATGAGATTGTCTAGCTGCATCAAAGGGTGTGATAAAAGCAACTAGTGAATCAGCTTGTTGATTACCATATGCTAAAATCCAGGTAAATTGGAATGAGACCTTATTTGACCAATATAAAAGGGTGCTGTCCGATTATGAATCACCTTTTGTAGCCTAAGAAACAAATTAAGTAGAGGTGGATCTAAGGTTGACCTAAGGGTGGTGCTCTTGAGCCGCTGAGTAAGGTAAACTGCAGATGCTGAGTCACTGATTGTATTAATGGGCTTGTAATTAAACTGTTGCATGACAAACAGAATGGCAGTGATCTCAGATGTTTGTGCAGAAAGTCCTGGAGTTTTTTTTTTTTTTTTTTTTTTTTTTGCGGCACCGGGGATTGAACTCACAACCTCGCGCCTGCCAGAGCAGGCGCTTAAGGCACTGAGCCAAACTCCCGGCCCTGGTTTTTTTTTTTTTTTTTTTTGAGGCAGGGTTGCACTATGTAGCTCAGGCCGGCCTTGCGCTCGCGTTGTAGCCCAAGCCGGCCTCGAACCCACAACGCTCCACCTACCTCAGCCTCCCGAGTGCTGGGATTAAAGGCGTGCACCACCACGCCCAGCTATCCTGGAGTTTTTATTGCCTGTTGATAATCTTTACTCCAGATTGCAGCCTTACCTTTGGAAGAGCCATCAGTAAAATAAACTGTTGCATCAAGAATAGGTTCAAATTTAGTAATTTTTGGAATAATACATGAATGTTTAAGAAAAAATTGAAAGATAGGGTCACTGGGAAAATGATTATCAATTTGTCCTATGAAATCTGCGAAGGCTATCTGCCAATATAGAGCTTGTTGCAGCAGGGTCAAATATTGATTTAAATCAGTGGGCAATAAAATTGTAGCAGGATCAAAAAGTTGTTTACATCTTATTCTTCCCATGGTAACAATCTTGCAATTTGTTCTAAGTATCACTATAAGGTTTTAGAAAGATAAAGCCATTCAATAGGATAAATCTGTCTATCATAATATTGTCCTATGAGACCTGTTGGAGAATAAGGAGTATTTAGAATATAAAGAACAAGAGGGTAATTTGTATTTATTCTAAAAACTTGATGCTATTGTAACATTTTTTCAACTAAGGCCAGCTCTTTTTGAGCCTCAGTAGACAAACTATGAGGAGAATCAGTAGCTGGATCTCCCTGTAAAGTACTATATAAGTGTTTTAATTGATAGGTAGCAATGCCCAATTTTGGCCTTATCCAATTTATATCTCCTAATAATTTTTGTAAGTCATTTAAAGTTTTTAAATGGTCTTGGCGAATCTGTAACTTTTGTGGTTTTACTGCCCTGTCAGTCACCATGGTTCCCAGATAATAGTAAGGGCTGGACAATTGTACTTTGTCTGGAGCAATGCAGAGACCAAGAGATATTAAATCTCATTTTATTTTTGAAAATAAATCATACAATTATTCTTTAATTGGAGCTGGTATCAAGATATCATCCATATAGTGGGCTATATGTGAAGAAGGATAAGCCAGTCTAACCTTTTGTAAGGCTAGTTGTACAAAAAGCTGACACAGGGTGGGACTATTTTTCATTTCTTGTGGCAATGAGACCCATTGATAGCATTGCATTGACTCCTTAAAGTTTAACCTAGGCACAGAAAAGGCAAAATGTGGTCTCTCTGTGGGAAAAAGAGGAATGTTATAAAAGCAATCTTTTAAATCAATTACAACAAGAGGCCAGTCTCTAGGAACTGCAGTTGGATTTGGCAGTCCTGGTTGCAGCGCCCCCATAGGAAGCAAGCAAGCATTTACAGCTCTTAAATCTTGTAACAACCTCCATTTACCTGACTTCTTTGGGATAACAAAGACAGGCATATTCCACGGGCTAACTGAGCTTTCTAAATGTCCTAGCTGTAACTGTTCTTTTACTAATTCGTGTAATTGAGTTAACGTCTCTTTTTTTAAGTCGCCACTGGTCTATCCAAACAGGGTCTTTTTCATTGTAAAGGCAGAGCTGTTGTGGGGGGAGAAGCATTAATGGCCCTTGCCAAAAAAAAACCTGTTGATATCTGATACCTTACCTGCTATTTTTAGGTGCAATTTGAACAGGCTTTTGATTCCTTGTAAGTCTTTTCCTAGTCCTTTATCTTTTTGATGTCCCATTTTAATCATTATTTGTTCAATTTTAGGATTTGAATCTATTTGTTTAGTTTCCAAATTAGAACTTGTTCACTTAGTTTTAAAATCAGCATTACTAGTCAGCACTAATTTCCATTTTTGCAACAAATCTCTTCCCCATAAATTGACTGGAATAGATGCCACATATGGTAAAAAGAAACCTTTTTGTTGGTCTGGCCCCTCATAAGGTAGAGGTGAAACACTTTGTAGCACATGTTGAGGACTTGCTAGTCCGACAAGAGAGGTAGAAACCCTTTGTGTCAGCCACGTGGCAGGCCATTGTTCTGATGCAACTACAGACACATCTGTGCCAGTGTCTATTAAAACTTCAAAGTATTTTCCATTAATCTTTATAAAACACATAGTCCTGTTTTTAGTCACTTCCTGTGTAAAATAAATTTCTCTTTTTGTAGTCTTGCTCTGAGGGTCCTGATCTCTCTTGAGCTGTCTATACTTAACAAAAGAAGGCTTTTCTATAGGTAACAAAATCAACTGTGCCACGTAATCTCCCTTTTCAAAAACCCAGAGATCCATTGCACATGCAAGAACTTGTATCTTATCTCTATAATCACCATGGATCATACTAGGCACAATAGTTACTCCTTTTAAATTCAGATCAGCCTTTCCCAGTACAAGACCAATTGTTCCTTCAGGTGGGGGGCCCCAGATCCCTGTAGGGATGGTGGTAGATTGGTCACCTCTGATGAGTGTGACTCTGCAGGTCGCAGGCAGATCTAATCCTGCACTTCCAGCTGTTCCCCTGGACAGCAAGTTAACATCTCTCCGGGGAGCCACCTTTGATGCTGCTGTTGAATTTGTTTGTGAGTTTGCACTGGGTAAAGCAGACTGGCATTTTGACTCACAAGTTGTTCCTCCTCTATTGTTTTGCTGGCCTGAGCGAAGACCCTCATTTCATTTTTTGGCAAAGGTGTACCATCCCTGTGGAATTTAGAATGACAAGATTTGGCCCAATGCCTCCCTTTTTGGCATCTTGAACACAGTCCAGGACCTGAGTCCTCCATACCAGAGGCACCTTTTCCTTGACTTGCTGTCGCGGCAGCATCTGCCCTATTAGACCCAGCAAGAGCTCTGCAATTCTTTCTAACATGTTCCATTTTTCCACAATTAAAACATTTCATCTCATTCCCTTTTACATTTGTAAGACTAGCCATAACTTGAGCCATCATAGCTGTCTTATAGGATTCAGTTCCAATGTCCTGACATGCTTGAATATATGTTGTTAAATCATTACTTGGTTTTACAGGATTTAAAGCCTGTTTACAATCCCAATTGGCGTTTGCATATGCCAATTGTAAAGGTAAAATGTTCGCAGCTTCTGTGTTTACAACCTGTCTGCAAACAGCTTCTTGTAATTTAGCCACAAATTGAGTAAATGGCTCTTGGGGTCCCTGCAAGATGTGTACAAAGGACCTTAATGGGATCCCATCTTCCGGAATAGTTGTCCAAGCTTTTTTTTTTTTTTTTTTTTTTTTTTTTTTTTTTTTTTTTTTTTTTTTTTTTTTTTTTTTTTTTTTTTTTTTTTTTTTTTTTTTTTTTTTTTTTTTTTTTTTTTAGCTAAATCTGCCAATCGTGGATATAACTCTTCAGGACATTGAACTTGCTCCTCAATTGGTGCATATTTTCCTGTCCCAGAAAACATTTCCTCATTTATTGCTGGATGTGGTTTGGGACCCATCCTGTTTTTATGAGCCTGCTCTGAAACAAGAGTTTTTAGCCTTGCATCAAAATGAAGGAATGGAGCAGGAGACAGGCATGTTTGTGCCAGATGTTTGATATCATAAGGTATCCATAGATACATATCTGAAACATTTTGTAGGAGTCCCACAGTAAACGGACTTTGGATTCCATTGTTAACCACACTTTGTCTAAGATTTTTTAGCAGTTGTATTTCAAAGGGCTCATGAACAAAATATTCCTCCTCCTCCTCAGTATCATCATTAATTTCAGTTGGGAAGCAAGCAGGGGGGGTGTTATTCTCCCCTGTGGTAGCAGCTTCTTCCCTTACAATCCGTAAATGCCTGGATAGAGCCGTGTGAGATATTTTTTGCAGAGGCTTCTGCTCCTTTTGTTGAGCTTTAGCAGCAGGCACCTCAGTGGGGGGCTCTTTTGCTCCCTCCATGCCCAAATCAGAGTTCGACTGCAAGCCCTGTAAGGGACTTAAAACTGAATGGACCAGATTCCAAGTTGAGAACGTCTCAGTGGAAATGATTTTTCCTGTGCTGTGTGCCCTTTCAAGATTTTCTCCAACTCTTTCCCAAATATCAATATCTATAGTGCCTGTTTAAGGAAACCATGGATTATATTTGGTGACCTCTTTTAACACTTTTGCTAGGTTTTTCTTTGCACACGAGCTCCTGAGCGTTTAAGCAGGCTTTGGAGCAGCACTAAATAAATACCTTTGCTCCTCAGCAGAAGAACGCTGACCCATAGCTACTCCTGGGTAAAACAGCTTGTTCACAGCAGGAAGACTTACCCTTCTTGTTCTTCCCTCTCCTCTCCAGGCGTCCCTGGTGAAGTTTCCATCCTGTGAAGGCCTTCTCTGTATCCAGACTTCTTCCACTCTGGGCAGACTTACTCGTTCAGGCTAAAATTCCTAGTCCAAGGATTTCAGGTCCCTGTTCCAGGTGCCAGTTATTGGGGACGTGGCCTAGATCCCCAATCTCCTGAACAAGCATATGGTGAAGGCTTAGATAAATGAGACAAATGGTATGGTTTTAGGGCTCCAGGAGGCTCAAAGCCCCTACAGAATTCTTGACTCTGTAGCTGTCATGAGGGCTCAGACAAAGAGCTTTTCGGGACCACCCATATTTATTTCCATTGCACACAAAGAGAGGGGATACTGAGGGAGGTGCCGGAACTGAGCAGGACTTGGGAGTCATTTCAAGGACACTTCCAAGTAGGAAAAAATTGCCAGGAAAGGAGAACTATCTTATCTCCAAAATGGCTTTTGTGGTGGGACTGAGATGCCTGCAGGGTAAGATGCCTGCAGGGCAGTCTCTATTAACATAATTGATTATGGAACCAAGATGTCCTCAGCTTCTTTACCTTGCCCTTTGAGGTATCTCTGACCTCATCAGCCACTACAGGCCTCGATTAGGACCAGTGATTCATAGAGGTTCACTTACTATGAATCAACTCCCATTGCCAGGCAAGGGGCCTAGGCCTAGGACAGGCTCACAGATAAATAAAATGCCAATTAGTGAATTTTAGATCCTATTCAGTGCAGCTTCGTAGTGGTCTCCAACAGGGAGGGGTGGGGTGGCACAGTTGGTGCCCAAGGTGAGACCCTGGCCCAGACACAGGGGCAAAGAGTCTAGGGCTGTGGTGGCAGATATTTGGCATTAAGTCATCACTATCCTGTGCTGCAGTCACTTTTTACCCCCCAAATAATAACAGGAGAGAAACGGAAGCAGTGTGGTGAAGGACAGTCATCTCAGGAGGTGGGGCTTGGGAGAGACAAAGTCTGCAGAGCCCAGAGCATCAGAGAGCGGCAGCAGGTAGGAACTGTGCTCCCCCAGAGACGCTGGCCCGGGGCGACCAGCTGGGTGCTTCTCACTGCCTTTGGGCTGAGGACCAGGCTCTGTGCGCAGGGAAAGTTGGGCTCCCAGCTGGAGGTCGTGGTCTGACACCTATGACCCGGGGTTCCCCTCTGCCTCCTGTAGGGCTGCCCTTCTCCCCACAACTCTTCTCAGAGAAATACAGTCAGTGAGGAGGCTGGAAATTGTACCAGCATAGCTAACTCAGAATTGTGAAATTGTGACTGGTTTTGGCTGTGTTTGCCACCTTTTAAAGATCTGCCCTGTGCGGCCCTGAGAACTTCAGAGTTGTCTATGAGGGGAGAAACGCTTGAGAGGGCGAAGCCATGAGGAGCTTGGCTCCCTCCTACCCATCCGTAGGAGCTGCCCTTTGCTCTAGGACCCACAAAAGCAGTGGGTGGGACCCACATTCAGAAGGAAACCCACCCACACAGGGCCAGAAGGCACGCTTCACTCTGTCGGTGGAAGGGTAAGTCATTGCCACCTCTGTGGAAATCAGTGTGGAGATCACTCACTAAAAACCGAGCTGTCATACACGATCCAGCCTTAACACGCCTCGCTGTACATCAGAAGGACTTAAGGTCAGCGTTCCACAGGGACCCCTGCGTCCTGTATTTATGGTCACTCACTATGCAGCAGCCACAACGTGGAAGCGGCCGACATGCCCATCAGCAGATGAATGGATAAAGATGTGGTGCTTACACGCACACTGGAGTATGCTTCAGCCATAAACAGAGCACAATCTTGTCATTTCCAGAAAAGTGGATGGATCTGCAGATCGTCAAGCTAAGTGAAAGAAGTCAGACTCAGAAAGTCAAATACTGCATGTTCTCCCCGATATGTGGAATCAAATCATATGGCAGCAAACTCAGGAGGAGACTCAGGCAAAAGGAGGGGAGGAGGGAAAGGACGGGGAGTGAAGTAGGGGTAACAGGAGCCATGAATATGATCAAAGACGCTTTGAGACTCTCACAAAGCATATGTTACCAGGGAGGGTGTGGCGAGGGGGTGAA
>RJWM01029100.1:13094-24929 GCA_004363535.1 Dasyprocta punctata | reverse complement strand
CAGTGGTTGCACCAGTCTACACTCCCACCAACAGTGCAGAAGAGTTCCTTTTTCCCCACAGTCCCTCCAGCATTTGTTGTTGGGTGACTTGTTAATCTTGGCCATTCTTTCTGGAGTGAGATGGAATCTCAGTGTTGTTTTAATTTGCATTTCCCGAGTGACCTTTGACGTTGAGCATTTTTTCATATATTTATTGGCCATTTGTATTTCTTCTCTGAGAGGTGTGTATTCATCTCAGATGCCCATTTGTGGATTGAGTCCTTGAATTTTAGGGGCCTGATTTCTTTATATGTTTTAGATAGAAGTCCTTTGTCTGATGGACAATTGGCTAAGGTATTTCCCCAGTTTGTGGGTTTTTTTTTTTTACTCTGCTGGAGATTTCCTTTGACATGCAGAAACTTTTTAGTAAGATGTGATCCCAGTTGTTGATTCTGAAAAGGGTTTCCTGTGCAAGTTGATTTTTGTTCATGAACTCTCTGCCTACTTCTATGTCATCAAGATTTTTACCTACTCCATCTTCTAGAAAGTTTAGTGTCTCTGTTTTAATATTCAGATCTTTGATCCATTTTGACTTTATTTTAGTGCATGGTGATAGGCATGGATCTAGTTTTAGTTTACAGGATATAGAAAGCCAGTTTTTCCAGCACCATTTGTTAAAGAGACTATCTTTCTTCCAATGTACATGTTTTGGCCCCCTTGTCAAAGATGAGGTGGCTAAGTGTGTTTGTAGTTGTGGCTGTATCTTCTAATGTATTCCATTGATCTTTAGGTCTGTTTTGATTCCAGTACCATGCTGATTTTATCACAGTAGCTTTGTAGTATAGTTTCAAGTTGGGGATTGTGATGCTTCCTGCCTTCCCTTTGTTGCCCATCATTGTCTTTGCTATTCTAGGTCTCTTCTGGTTCCAAATGAATTTCAGGAATGCTTTCTCTAGCTCTGTGAGGTAGGCAAGTGGTATTTTGATTGGGATTGCATTAAATCTGTATAACAATTTTGGGAGAATGTCTATTTTCACGATGTTTGTTCTTCCTATCCATGACCAGGGAATATCTTTCCATTTTCTGAAATCCTCTTCGATTTCCTTTTTCAGAGTAATGTAATTTTCATTGTATAGATCTTTTACTTCCTTTGTTAGATTGATTCCTAAGTATTTCATTTTTTTGGATATTATAGTGAAGGGTGTGGTTTCCCTTATTTCTCTGTCAGTGACTTCATTGTTTGTGTACAGGAATGCTATTGATTTTTAAGTGTTGACCTTGTATCCAGCAACATTACTGAATTTGGTTATTACATCTAGTGCTGCAGTCCAGCCAGGCTAGGTCCACAGAGTCCCTGAAGGTGGGCTTGAGTGTCGGCATGTGGAGAACAGACACACAAACAGCTGAGAGACAGCATGGATCTGCTTCTTTTATTGCAAGCTCTAATGGAATATTTTGTACCTTCTTTTTGGGCAGGGGTTGAAAGTTTAGATAAAAAGAATGAGGTCAACAGATGTTTCTATGGTTACATGATTCATCAGAATAGGCAGAAAGATTATACTTAAAGACCTTGGAGCATGTTTTGGCTACTAGTTCTATGAATAGATTATTGATTGGTTTTTGTTTGTTGAATCAAGTTTCCCTGTTTACCTGTGCGAAAAAATCTTAAAAATTGTTTTAGAACATCAATCTCAGTTTGGGGAGGTCTAATGTACTATAGGGAGTTGAATCATTCTAAACGCTGCATTGTGGTAACCCAGCTAAAAGCCTGCAAAACACAAGACCATATTCAGCCGTGATTCACCCCCGCATCTCCCTGCAATGTTCTCAAAGTGCTGATATCAACCGACTGTCTGTTAGAATGTGTTATCCCATGTCTCTTTTAAAAGACAAAACATGGTAACATATCAGCCTCTCTGTGTGGAGGTTCCCAGCCAGTCCCAGCCGGCTGGTCATTGTTATTATTATTAATGGCTCCCAAACTTCTAATTTGGCCTTGGCCTCGTTGGTCTGGTTCGGTGTCAGACCATTACACCATAAATTGTAGAAAAACATATTTGACATGAAATCTATCTTTGTTAACTATCCCTTTGTTCTTATTATATGTTTTTGTAAATGGGAACAGGAAGTCAGGGAGTTTCTGTACTTTGTTTACTGATTTTGCACATGGGAAAGAAAGAAAGAAAAAATCTCTGAACTGGGTCAGAGCACAGGTTAGCACAGTAATTCCCAAGAAGCATAAACCCATTTCCACAAAGCCAATTTTTATGCTGCATCCTTTTCTTAGAAGACGTCCTCCTTGAAGATCTGTCTTCTTCCATATTTGGACCTTGTCGCACAACATGGCTAGAGAAGGACACAGCAATCTAGAAGTCTTTCAGTGGATTTTTGGTGGTCTTCTATATAGAGTATCCTATCATCTGCAAAGAGTGATAATTTTATGTCTTCCTTTCCTGTCCTTAGTCCCTTTATTTCTTTCTCTTGTCTAATTGCTCTGGCTAATATTTTCAGGACTATATTGAATAGGAGTGGTGATAATGGACATCCTTGTCTTGTTCCTGATTTTAGGTTGAAAGTTTTCAGTTTTTCTCCATTTAGTAAGATGTTGGCTGTTGGTTTATGATATATGGCTTTTATCAGGTTGAGGTAGAGACCATCTATTCCGATTTTCTGTAGGGTTTTTATCATGAATGGGTGTTGGAATTTGTTGAAAGCTTTTTCTGCATCTATTGAGATGATCATGTGGTTCTTGTCCTTGGCCCTGTTGATATGGTGCATTACATGTATTGATTTCCGTATGTTGAACCATCCCTGCATTCCTGGGATGAATCCCACTTGATCGTGGTGTATAATCTTTCTGATAACTCGCTGTATTCTATTTGCCAGTATTTTATTGAGGATTTTTGCGTGCATGTTCATTAGGGAGACTGGCCTGTAATTTTCTTTTTTGGTTGGGTCTTTCTCTGGTTTTGGTATGAGGGTAATACTTGTTTCCAGAAATGAGTTAGGGAGACTTACTTACATTTCAATTTCATTGAAGAGTTTCAGATGTGTTGGCATTAAGTCTTCCCTAAATTTCTTGTAGAATTCAGCAGTGAATCCATTAGGGCCTGGGCTTCTCTTTGTTGGTAAGGTTTTAATTACATTTTCAATTTCATTAGCCTAACTCAGAGGACCTTTGTGTCCACTTGTGACAAGTCAGGAATTCATTGGACTCAATTTCAATGCTTTTGGACCCAGTTCCCTCAGGAAACCACAAGGGACTGTAGTGATATCTTTGCACAGAGAGACAGGACACTGTTATAGTTTGTGTCTAGATGTCCCCCCCAAAGCCTCATGTGGTCAAGGGTGGGGGGAATGGGCTTTTTGAACACAGCTTCTTAAACCTGGACCTCTTGTATTCATGCTCTCACCTCAGGAAACAGTTACAGCCAGTCCAGCTCAACTTAGTAGGAGGCCGGGGTCCTCACTTTGTAAACCTCCTCAACCTGTGTAAGAGGGGGACATGGGGATGGTGTGAGTGCTACACCCACCTTAAGGCAAGTAGTCTGCTTATAGTATAAGGGAGGAAAAGAGGCTTGTTACCCCCTTCTTTTGCTCTTACTGCTTTTGCTGTCTTCTGCTGCCATGAACTGTTGCCCCTCTGCCATGCCAACCTGCCTTGAAACCAGCTGATTATGGACTGAAATCCCCACAAATTGTGAGCTATATAAACTTTTTCTTCCTTAATTTTGGGCATTGGGTATTTTGTCTCAGCAATGATTGAAAAGTAACCAAGACACAGACACTGAGACATTTCTTTTTAAGAATCAAATTTATTTGTGCTGGCACAGACTCAGTGGGCTAATACCCAAAAGACTCAGCCCTGATCATGGCAGAGTTTTGCCTTTTGTATAATTTTTGTGCCTTTGTCTTCTTTAGATGGTAACACACAAACATACTACAGCCTGATTGGGTATAATCTCTGTTACAGAGCCATGCCAGAACTATATGATTATCTAGGAACTAACTGTACTGTGTTGTCTTTCTGAACATGGAGGGTAGTGAAGGCATACCTAGAGTCTGTGCATATATTAATACATATCCCTGCTGCCAACTGGTATGGGTTAGGATTTTGCCCTTTTGTGCTGAGGTCCGCTTTGGCAGAGAGTTTGCCTCAGTGGCAGAATTTAGGGTTAGCACAGAATACCCTGTGAGGCATTCTTTCTCTTACAGAACTGCTATCATCAGTAAAAAGCATCAGGGTTCTTGAGGGGTTGGTCCCTCAAGTCCAGTTGGCTGGAGAGCACTTCTTTTATGACCTTAATGCAGTCCCGATCTGGCTGATCTGGCCTCACAGGCAGTTGGGCTTCTGGGTGCAGATTTTGCATTATTTCTAGTTGAATGCACAGATTATCACATAACATCCCCGATAACTGACAATCTGGGTGTTACTGAATCAGTATTGTCCCTTGTACTCTATTAATGTCTGTGCTGAATGTGGCACTCACACTGTTAATTCTTGTTGCATAGTTTGTCAGCCTCTTCCACCAAGAGGACTGTAGCTTCAAGTGCTTGCGGGTGGTCACCTCTGCATGATAGAGTCAAGTTGCTCAGAGTGGTGTGCCATGATCCCACCATCTGGGTTAAAACACCCACTGTTACGCCCACTGTTACGCCAGTACATTTGTGGATGTGCAAGAAGACGGGCTTAGTTGTATCTGGAAGTTCCAGATCTGATGCATTGGTGAAGGCCTGTTGGATCTCTTTAAAGGCTTTTCACTATATTTGCTTTCATAACAGAGGTTCTTGTAAACCCTCTTTGTGGTTTTAAGGGTTCATCAAGACCGAGAAGTTAGGTATCTAAACCTGCCAACTGGTATGGGTTAGGATTTTGCCCTTTTGTGCTGAGGCCCGCTTTGGCAGAGAGTTTGCCTCAGTGGCAAAATTTAGGGTTAGCACAGAATACCCTGTGTTTTAAAGAGAATAAAACCAAACAAAATAAAACAGAACAAGGCCAATCAAAACAAACTAGTGGGGGAAAAAAACCCAAAAAAACAAAACCAGTGTAAGTGACACAGGACTTCAAAACAATATAAAATCAATAATGGTTACCATAATGCTTCTTGCTGTCTTCAAAATAGCTGTAGATACCTTCAGGCATAGTAAAAATCAAACAAAACAACAGAATAGAACCAATAAAAACAAAACAATGAATTAATAAAGGACTTTGAAACAAGACAATAGTAAATCCAAAATGGCTATCATAATATATCTTGCTATCTTTGAAATAGCTGCCCACATCATCGGATATAACAAAGTCAAACAGAACAAAGCAGAACAAAATCCAACCCAACAAAACAATGAAAATGATACATAACTTCGAAACAAGATAATAGGGAGTTAACAATGGCTGCCACCTTTAGAAGATCCCCCATAGCTACCACACTGCATACTGTGATCCTCCAAATAGATGATCAGAGCACTGGCCCTCTACCTGCAAAGTCAGTGAAACACCAAACACCACAAGCATCAAATTACCTTATATTGTTGCAACCTGTGTTTCTCCAGATCAGATGGTTGCTTATGGGGGGCGGTGTGGCAGTTGGGGGAGGTTGGTTTTTCTTGTTTCCCAGCCCACTTGCCAGAAGGGGCTGGGGTTTGGCTGTCCCCCAGCAGTGGCTGCCTGTGCATGGCACTGGTTTGCAGGGAGGGCTTGCTTCTTGTTGACTTCTTGTTTTCATCCCCTGCAGTGCATGAATGGAGCTGACTCATGGGAAAAGGCTAGGGTCTGGCTGTCCCCCAGGCAGTGGCAGCCCATGCATTCCGCTTGTTTGCAGGGAGGGCTTGCTTCTTGTTGGCTTCTTGTTGAGCCTTCTCTTTAGTCTTTGGGGAAACCAGAAGATTCTGAACATCTTTTTGGCACCATTTTAATTTTTTCTTGAACTGAGGATAAAGTTGATTTTTCCTTCTTGTGCAGCTGCAGCTGCCACACTAGGGACCAGGTCCTCATCGTTGGACATTGGTTCCTCTTGAGGTGGAGTCACTGATCCAGGGTGTTGGGAATTATAGGCTAGGGTCAGGGACTCTAGAGGGTCCCATGTGGAATAGGGCACAAGAGGTGAATCTTTCTGTTTCTTATTAAGTCCCTGAGTTTTTAGGGAAAAGAGGACAATTGGTCCTTGTCTCCAACACAGAGTGTAATCTGTCTCCTCCTGAGACCCCAGTCTTTATCATTAACAAATTTAATCAACAGTTGATATACCCAGTCCTCATTCAATCTAAACTTTGGTGAGAAGACAGATGGGGTGAGGATGGGTGTTTGTGGTCAAATGAAGCAAGAATATTCTATTACATGTGCTTTTTTGTTTGTTTTTTGTCTGTAGCTTGTTGTTTTAAATCCTTAACATCAGTCTGAGGGGACTATCAGGGGTGTTTTGTTCCCTGAGCCCCTTCATTTCCTATCCTGTCCTGAGCGGCAGACACATTTGTTTTCTATTCTGTTTGTCCTGAAACCCAAAGCTCAATCTCTAGCATGCTCTGAGGAATCTTGCCTTTGGTTACTTTCGATTTTACTGAAAATTGTACTGACCTCACCTGAGGTCATCCTGGGACAGGAACACAACAACTCTAGGGTGCTTCCTAGCGCCCGAACCCCAGAACCCAATGCTCAATGCCTTAGAATTGTGATTTTGGTTTCAGTGAAACCTACTCCAATGCCCAATGCTTAGAATTGTGGTTTTGGTTTCAGTGAAACCTACTCTGGCAACCTTGAGAGGTGATCAGGCTCTTTTTTTTTTGCCTCTTATGGACAGTTTTACCAACATGTACCTAGGCTCTTACCAGTGTGATCAGTGGCATTCCCTAAGCTAGTTCCTGATCCTCACTGGGTTCTATTGTGCATCTAGAGTCCTTGCCCTGGCATGCCAGGAGGAGTTAGTCCCTCTACAGTCAAGCAGTCCATTGACACCAGGCAGGATTGTCTCTCTTGCTGTCCAAGGTTCACACTCTGGTGACAAAGTAGAAATGCACCATCTCCAAATCATAGATGAACCCACAAGAAATATAGTGAAATTCTTGCTGAGAGAGATGAACACTGAGACTTTCTGTCCAGGAAGGAACATTACATATGCCCGCATTGGCTTAGCGGGCTAATACCCAAAAGGCTTAGCTCTGATCATGGCAGAGTTTTACCTTTTATACAATTTTTGTGCCTTTGTCTCCTTTAGATGGTAACACACTAACATACTGCAGCCTGGTTGGGTATAATCTCTGTTTATTCAGCTGTGGTAGAACTACACCTGTATGTAGGAGCTAACTATGTGCCATGTTGCCTTTTTTTGCTCTGAGAAGGCCCATACGACATTCCTTTGGGAGGGGCCTGGCCATAGAACCAGCCTTGTTTCTCACTACGGAGTGCATGACCATCATGTCCTCCATACCCTGAGTTTACAACTCTTTGAATTTCTCAGGGTGTCTGTGACTAGCCCTTGCTCTCCCCATGAATGTCTCTTGTGGCTGTCTTCTACCTAGGCACTGCAGTAGGGTGATCTCAGAGACCCAGGTGTCCTTGTTCTGTGACTTCTAATTTCTAGAGTAGCTTAGTCTTTGTTATGGTTTATACATTGTGTCAACTTGAGAAGTCTAGAAGCTTAATTAAGTAAGGCAGCAGCTCTACATTCCTGGGGTGACGCGCACAAGCAGTTACCTGGTTATTGTGTCAATTTGAGAAGGTTGGCAGTTTAGCTGAGAGACTCAGCAGGGAGCCAGGGGTCTTACTTTGTAAACGTCCTCATCCTGTGCAAAGGAAGGCAAGGAGATTTGTGAATGCTACACCCACCCTGGGGGTGGGGTGGGCTGTCCTATGTACTCTACAAGGGAGGAGAAGAGGCTTGCTCTTGTCCCCTTTTACTCTGGCTACTTTTGCTTGGCTGCTGCCTTGAAGTGCTGCCGCAGTGCCATGCCACCCTGTCTTGGAGCCAGCTGATTGTGGACTGAAACATCTAAAAATTGTAAGCTAAATAAACCTCTCCTTCCTTAATTTTGGGTGTCAAGTGTTTTGTCTCAGCAACGAGAGAAAAGTAACCAAGACAGTCTTAAACCCCTTGTCAAAATGGCTCCTGATTTTACCTCTCCTGAATATGGTGGGCATTGCAGTGGATTTATTCTCTAAACAGCCTGCTGTGTGAAAGGAGGTACTTTAAGGGTAAAATCTCACACTGTATTTGCAACTTATAATATCTGTGAGTTTTTTTAAGGGCTAATTCTGTTGGTCCATTGTTTATCACTGGATCTGCTAGCCCTCTTTGGCTTAATTTGTGCTTGCAGGTCAGGTTCCTTTCTCCACCTTAGGAGCTGGAGTTAACATTTCAGACTTCTTTTTTGTTTTGTTTGCATTGTGTTCTGTTTCTCTGTGGCTTACTGTTTTTTGGTTGGCTCTTTGTTGATCGCCAGAGTTGTTCTCTTTTCTCTTTGCTAAATAGTTGTTTTCCAGGTGCCTTAATTCCAGGTCCTAGAATACTGAAACCCCCAAAGAGGGTTCGAGTCTCCCACCTGGCAATATGGCACATGGATGCAAAATGAAGACAGAAAACGTTCTGCAGATGAGAAGCTCTGAGATGACCCAATGGTCTCTGTGAAACCAAAGGGCCATGAGTCCAAAAGCTCATGGCTTTTATTGGTATCAGTTAGGGAGTTGGGTGGAGGACGAGGCAGAGTGTTAGGGAAAAGAAACTTTGCAAGCATTGAGTGTAAGGAGAAATAGCAAGTTTGTACCAGGCACAGAGGCCCTCCAGTTAGCAATACAACAGACAGCTTGATGTATGCAAGTCTGACACCTTTACACTCAGGAAGCTATAATTCTTTTTGAGTCTCATGGCCTCAGCTGAGATGTTATCTCATGCCTTAGCCCTGGAATTTCACAGACTCTTGTTGGAGCCCTCCTTCCAGCTGTGGGTTGGGGGGATTCTCACCCATGTGCTGCTGTGAGACGTGTTGGCTTGTTGACTGGACTTGATCACATTCTTTTAGCCAGTTGAGGGAACATCTACTTCTATATAGCCAGCTCTGCATATCTTAGAGGATAGGGTTAAGGTAAAATTCAGGTAAAGACAAAGGCAAGGGGTTTTGTTTCTTGGGAAAGCTCAGCTTGGTCGTCTTCCACATTGGAGAAGCTCACATGCATTGCTCACTTTTACTCCATCATCTTGAAGGTCAACATTCTGCTTTTAGAATGCATGATCTAGGATCTGATTGCAAAATAACTTGAAATCCTTTTAAAAGTTAGTGTGTGGTTTGCATGGACTTCAAGATGTTTCTTAAAAACAGCCTCAGGTTTTATCAGATTCGAACAGAAGTTTCTCTATTGCATGTGTGAAGTTAGGTTTATAATTATGGGGGAAGGAAAGTAATTTAAAGGATTTATCTTTTTTCCTATGGTAAGTGAAGATTAGTATTTTCCTTTGGTTCGTAGCATTTTGTCATTGGTAGCACATTTTGCAGTTATGAATGTTTGAAAATAGTAATTGAAAATTTCAGATTTTTCCACTTTATTTTTATTATTTGTTTTTAGCTTATCAATTATACAGTACCTAATGGACCCAGTTTTATTTAGTTTTCTAGGTTTATGCTTTAACATCAGCAATTTTAAACTGTCAATTTTCAGTTTAATTTAACTGTCAAATTTAAACTGTCAATCTATGTAGGATTGCTAGGTTTTTTACAGATACATTTATTGCAGTCCTAAGCAGAAGGATTTTTCTGTAGTTATGTTAATTACTTCATAGTGGCATTTTCCAGTTAAATAAACAACAGATTTGTATTGTATGTTGTGAGTACTATTGTGATTTTACTATTTTGGCATTTTCCAGTTAAATTAACAACAAATTGGCATTGTATGTTGTGATTACTATATTGTTTTGGTCATCTTTTTTCCATTTGAGGTTTTGGAACTGTATTTAGATTTAGTTATGACTTTAAAGATATTCTCTAATATATCAGTTTTCTGTTAGATATAACCCTTACAGTTTTTTTCCCCATTAACTTGCTTCTTATATCATTGGCTTGATAGATGGACAGCGTAACTGTCCTTTATGTAGTACTCTAGAATTGTGCTAAGTTAAAACGTTTCTGTTTGGTTGAAATCAGTCTACCTATGTGTTTTTGCCTTCTTTATTGGTAGTTTGTTGTAAATTTTAAAATGAAAAAAGAATACAAATGATACAGAATTTCAAAACAAAATAATAAGAGATTAACAATGGTTAATATATTGCATATTGTTATCTTCAAAGTAGTTGCTCAGGTTACAAGATATAGGCATGAAAATATGATCAAACAATGAAAGCACAAACTGTTCTTTTTTTTTTTTTTGTGGCACCAGGGATCGAACTCATAACGTCACACCTGCTAGACAGGTGCTTAAGCCACTGAGCCAAACTCCCAGCCCTAGTTTTTTTGAGGCAGGGTCACACTGTGTAGCTCAGGCCATCCTTACACTCGCATTGTAGCCCAAGCCGGCCTCGAACTCACAACGCTCCTCCTACCTCAGCCTCCTGAGTGCTTAGATTAAAGGTCTGTGCCACCACGCCTGGCCAAGCTGTTCTTTTTGATGAGCTAACAGAGATTAGTAGTATAATTATCTATTTTGCATATATGTAGCTTTATTGGCATTTTTTAGACCAACCAGGTCATTTCGCTGTCCCTCCATTCTGACCTGTTCTTCATACTTTACTAGCTGTGTCTTTTACATTGCCCTGCAGTATTTTCTTTCAGTTTGACTTTCAAAAATTGAGCAACTCATTACATAGCATTTCACTTGCTCTTTTTCTTAGTGTTTATCTTAGTGTTTACCTTATTGTTTTTTGGTTCTTTACCTTAGGGTTTATCTAATATATTGTTTATGATTTTCCCACTCCTAAGATGCGTAAGCTTCACAAGTGCAAGATTTAAAAAAAAAAAAAATCTTTAGCACTGTTACTTGCCAGAGCCCAGAATACTGAATAGTGTCTGAAATATAATCATACTTATTGAGTGGATCGCTACCCATTAAAATACTTCTCATTCAAAATAAGTAAAAGGAGAAATGCCTTGGACTTGAATCCTGGTTTCACTTATTACTAACTTGTGACCTAGGATAGGATAATTGAACAATCTATTATCTGTTTTTTTTCTATAAGACTAGGAAATATACCAGGTTGTTGGATATAAAATTGCACCACCTCACTTTACCTTGACATCTTTTAAAGTAAACCACTTTATCAAGTTGTAAACAATATTTAATAAATTATACTGACAGATTTGTGGAGATGGGAAGATGATCTGAGGATGAGGGGAGGCAGGTAAGGGAAAAGGAATGTAAAAGGAATCAAGATATGGTAATGTACCTGTCCTAGTACCCACAATGAATATATTCATTATGTATCACAAACATATATTAATAAAAAAACTAAAAAAGGAATAAGCCCTAAAATGAACTATACTGTACTAATTAAAAGTATGTAAGTAGTTGTTTTGACAAGTTTTCATCCATGAATCCCATCACTGTAATCATCCTCTAAAGTTTCTTTTATCCCCTTTTAATCCTGTTCTTTCTCCCTCTTTTCTACTCTTGTTTTTTCCCCAATTTCTAACCATTCATCTGCTTTCTCTCACTATTATTAAATTGATTGTTATAAAATTTTAGATAAATTGGTTGTATGGTATTTCCTTGTTTTTTTTTTTTTTTTTTTTTTTTTTTTTTTTTTTTTTTTTTTTTTTTTTTTTTTTTTTTTTTTTTTTTTTTTTTTTTTTTTTTTTTTTTTTTTTTTTTTTTTTTTTTTTTTTTTTTTTTTTTTTTTTTTTTTTTTTTTTTTTTTTTTTTTTTTTTTTTTTTTTTTTTTT
>RJWM01029100.1:0-12994 GCA_004363535.1 Dasyprocta punctata | reverse complement strand
TTATCCATTTATCGTTGGTTGTGTGAGTTGTTAACAGTTCTTTTCTATCCAAAACGAAGCTACTATGAACATCCATGAAAGAATCATAATGTGGCTGTATTTTTCCATTTCTCTTGAGGAAGTATTTAGCAATGGAATGCTTAGATTATATAGTAGGTATATACTTAATTTAAAAAAAATTGCTAACTTATTTCCTAAGTGATTATATAAGTTTATGTTACCACCAGCATTGTTTGAGAATACTGATTCTTCCACGTACTTACCAACATTTAGTATGGGTGATTTAAAAATTTTTTTAGTTATCTATAGATGCGTAATTGTATCTCATTGTGACTTCAGTTTGCATTTACCAAATGACTAATGATGTTGCTTACCCTATTGTCATACCGTTCATCTTTGCAGTGAATGTTCACATTTTCCCACATAAGAAAATTAGGTTTTTGTCCTATTATTGGTCTTCTTTAGTCGTTGAAGTTTTTTTTTTTTTTCATACCAGGGATCGAACTCATGACCTCGTGCTTGCCAGGCAGGCACTTTGCCACTGAGCTAAATCCTTGACCCTAGTTGTTGAAATTTTGAGATCATTAATTTATTTAACTTATGCTTTTGATCTTAAAATTTTGTAACCATTATGTGGATTTTCCTTTTTGTTATAATAGTTTAAAAATGGTAAATATGCATAACATAAAATTACCATTTGAACTGTTTTTAAGTGCCGTTAAGTGATATTATGTACATTCATAAGGTGAGTATCATCACAATCTCTTTCAAGATTTTTTTCATCATCCTATACAAAGAACACTATCCAGGTAATTCTTTTAATCCTTTTCCTCACTCTGGGTACCTTGTACAAGTAGAAACGTGGGATAAGAATACTTTTACTTTTGGTTAGGTTTATTTCATTTATCATAGTGTTTTCTGGTTCTAATATGTATTAGAGTTTCATTAGGTTTTATGACTGAAAGTGTGTGTGTGTGTGTGTATGTGTATAGGTATATTTTGTTTGTCAACTAACTAAGGTGTTGATGGAAACTTAGGTTTTTTTCTACCTTTTGGCTATTGTGAATAATGTTTCTGTGAGACTTGGGCCTTGTTACCAAAAGAAACACTTCATAGGCTACCTTTATACTAAAATATACAGTGGCAACTTTCATATTTTTTGTTTTACATCTTCTTTATCAGCACATAATAGTTATACAGGTAATAGGTTTCAGTTTATCAGAATTGTACAGGCGTGTAACATACTTTGATCATCTTTATTGCCCTATAATTTTCTTGCCTTTCCCTCTTCCCTAGTGTTACTTTTATGGGAGGTTTCAATGTGTAATATATTTTGGTCATATCCCTCCTGCCCTTAAACCTCAGCTTCCTCCTTTATTCTGTTCTTGTCTGATAATAGTCTCCTTTCATTGTCATTAAAAAAATTCTACATATTGTGGAGAACATGTGATATTTGTCTTTCTGAGTGATTTATTTCTGTCAGTATAATGATCTGTACATCCAACCAAGTTCCTGCAAATGACAAAATTTCATTCTTTATAGATGGATAATATTGTATTATATATATATATATATATATATATATATATATATATATATCTCACATTTTCTTTATCCATCTGGGCATCTAGGCTGGTTCCATATCTTGGGTAGTATAAATTGCTGCCCAGTAAACTTGAGGATGAAGATATCCATATGGTATGGTGACTTTCATTCCTTTGGATATAGCAGTCAGTTTTATAGCTGAATCAAGGGGTAGCTGTATTTTTATTTTTTGAGTAACTTCTGTACTAATCTCCACAACAAATGTAGTAATTTATACTCCTACAAGCAAGTTAGAAGGCTTGACACATATTTTTGCAAGTGGAAGCAGTTTGGTGTACTAATGAAGGTTGCCTGGTATTATGAGTATCAGAAGTATATTCACAGAGAAATAAGTAAAAAAGCAGTGCGTGAACATATAGCACTATAGTTGGTAACTGTGTACCAGCTTTATAACTGCAATCATCTGAAATTCCATATTGGACAACTCAAGTGTTTTGACAAGATTGATAAAAAACTCTAGTAGGTTGCTTAGGAACCTTGCGGTTGCCTATCTTGCACAAATGCAGGTGTACAGAAAGGATGTCTCTTCAATTATTAAGGAAATTTCAGTGTTTTCACAGACGTGCACAGTGCTTACGCACAAAATTGTTGTGATAATGCAGTTTTGTGGAGTCAGATTTACAAAATGTTTAATTAGTTAATTAATTTTTATGTAAGAGAAAGAAGACACATATAAGAAAGACAAAAAGCGGAAGAGACAAATGACAACAGGAAATCCACAACAGTAACATTATAGGTTTACAAAACAAGATGATAGGAACTTGACAATGGTTGCAATATTGCAAATCATTACCTTCAACATGGTTGTTTACGTTAACAGATATAGACATGTAAAATTGATCTAATCATGTGAGTATTAACCGATCTCTCTCAATAACTAATACATTCAGCAGTATGTTCGGTTTAGTTATCTTACATATACATATATACAGATTTATGTCGTTTTCCTTTTCCCTTCCTTCTTTCCTCCTTTTCCCTTTCCCAATTAGTTTTGCTCTTTGAGCAATTTTTTTAACCTTACACAGTATTTATTGTAGATTTTGGATCATATATACTTTTTCAGTTTCTTACACTAGGGAGACAATATGGTATTTACACATGTGGGTTTGATTTATCTCACTTATGAGTATGGTCTCAAGGCGTGTCCATTTTCTTATAAAAGTCTCAATGCAATCTTTCTTGATAGCTGAGTAGTACTCCACTGTATAAAAATACCACATCTTTTTCCTCGATTGATGGGCACTTGGATTGTTTCCAAGATCTGGCTATTATAAATTGTGTTGCTATAAACATGGGTGCACAGATATCACTGTGATATGATGTTTTCAATTCTTTTGGGAAAATGACCAGAAGCAGGATAGCTGGGTCGAATGGGATCTCTAATCCTAGCTTCTTGAGGAATTCCCACACTGATTTCCACAGTGGTTGCACCAGTCTACACTCCCACCAACAGTGAAGAAGAGTTCCTTTTTCCACACAGCCCCTCCAGCATTTGTTGTTGCTTGATTTTTTAATCTTGGCCATTCTTTCTGGAGTGAGATAGAATATCTGTGTTGTTTTAATTTGCATTTCCTGAATGACCATTGATGTTGAACATTTTTTCATATATTTATTTGCCATTTGTATTTCTTTCTCTGAGAAGTGTGTATTTATCTCAGATGCCCATTTTTGGATGGGGTCCTTGAATTTTAGGGGCCTGATTTCTTTTAATTCTTAATACGTTTTAGATAGAAGTCCTTTGTCTGAGTGATGGACAATTGACTAAGATATTTTCCCAGTTTGTGGGTTTTCTTTTCACTCTGCTGGAGATTTCCTTTGACAGGCAGAAACTTTTTAGTAAGATGAGATCCCAGTTGTTGATTCTGAAAAGGATTTCCTGTGCAAGTTGATTTTTGTTCATGAACTCTCTGCCTACTCCTATGTCATCAAGATTTTTACCTACTTCATCTTCTAGAAAGTTTAGTGTCTCTGTTTTAATATTCAGATCTTTGATCCATTTTGACTTTATTTTAGTGCATGGTGATAGACATGGATCTAGTTTTAGTTTATGGCATATAGAAAGCCAGTTTTTCCAGCACCATTTGTTAAAGAGGCTATCTTTCTTCCAATGTACATGTTTTGGCCCCTTTGTCAAAGATGAGGTGGCTAAGTGTGTTTGTAGTTGTGGCTGTATCTTCTAATGTATTCTATTGATCCTCAGGTCTGTTTTGATTCCAGTACCATGCTGATTTTATCACAGTAGCTTTGTAGTATAGTTTCAAGTCGGGGATTGTGATGCCTCCTATCTTACCTTTGTTGTCCAGAATTACCTTTGCTATTCTAGGTCTTTTCTGGTTCCAGATGAATTTCAGGAATGCTTTCTCTAGCTCTGTGAGGTAGGCAAGTGGTATTTTGATTGGGATTGCATTAAATCTGTATAACAATTTGGGAGAATGGCCATTTTCACAATGTTTGTTCTTCCTATCCATGAACAGGGAATATCTTTCCATTTTCTGAACTTCGATTTCCTTTTTCATAATGATGTAATTTTCACTGTATGGATCTTTTACTTCCTTTGTTCAATTGATTCCTAAGTATTTCATTTTTTTGGATGTTATAGTGAAGGGTTTGGTTTCCCTTATATGTGTGTCAGTGACTTTGTTGTTTGTGTACGGGAATCCTATTGATTTTTAAGTGTTGACCTTGTATCCAGCAACATTACTGAATTTGGTTATTACATCTAGAAGTCTTTTAATGGATTTTTGGGGATCTTCTATGTAGAGTATCATATCGTCTGCAAATAATGATAATTTCTCTTCTTCCCTTCCTATCCTTATTCCTTTTATTTCTTTCTCTTGTCTGGCTAGTATTTCCAGAAGTATATTGAATAGGAGTGGTGATAATGGACATCCTTGTCTTGTTCCTGATTTTAGGTTGAAAGTTTTCAGTTTTTCTCCATTTAATAAGATGTTGGTTGTTGGTTTATGATATATGGCTTTTATCAGTTTGAGATAGAGACCGTCTATTCCGATTTTCTGCAGTGTATTTATCATGGATTGGTGTTGGATTTTGTCGAAAGCTTTTCTGCATCTATTGAGATGATCATGTGGTTCTTGTCCTTGGCCCTGTTGATATGGTGCATTACATTTATTGATTTGTGTATGTTGAACTATCCCTGTATTCCTGGGATGAATCCCACTTTATCATGGTGTATAATCTTCCTGATAACTTGCTGTATTCTCTTTGCCAGTATTTTATTGAGGATTTTTGCATCTATGTTTGTGAGGGAGATTGGCCTGTAATTTTCTTTTTTGGTTGAGTCTTTCTCTGGTTTTGGTATGTGGGTAATACTTGTTTCCAGGAATGAGTTAGGGAGACTTACTTACATTTCAATTTCATTGAAGAGTTTGAGGAGTGTTGGCATTAAATCTTCCCTAATTTTCTTGTAGAATTCAGCGGTGAATCCATCAGGGCCTGGGCTTTTCTTTGTTGATAGGGTTCTCATTACATTTTCAATTTCATTAGCAGAAATTGGGTTATTCAGCAGCTTTACGTCTTCTTGATTCAGCTTTGGTAGTTCATAGGTTTCTAGGAATCTGTCCATTTCTTCTGAGTTATCGAATCTATGTGAGTAAAGGTTTTCAAAGTAGGTGTTGATGATCTTCTGTATTTCCACCGGGTCTGTAGTGATTTTACCCTTTTCATTTCTTATTGAATGAAACTTCCCTCTTTTTGATAAGTTTGGCTAGGGGTTTATCAATTTTATTTACTCTTTCAAAGAACCAACTCTTCAATTCATTAATTCTTTGTCTTGTTTTCTTAGTTTCAATTGCATTAATTTCTGCTCTGATCTTGATAATTTCCTCCCTTCTTTGGGTTTTGAACTTGACTTGCTCTTCTTTTTCTAGAAGTTTGAGGTGCAGCATTAGGTTATTTATGTGTGTTCTTTCCATTTTTCTGATGTGAGAGGTTAGTGCCATATATTTCCCTCTGAGGACTGTTTTCATTGTGTCCCACAGGTTCCGGTAATTTGTATTTGCATTTTCATTCAATTGTAGATATTGTTTAATTTCTTGTTTAAGTTCTTCTGTGACCCATTTATTGTTTAGGAGAATATTATTTAATTTCTATGTATTTATGGGTTTCTTTTAGGTTTTTTTGTCATTCACTTCCAATTTTACTGTGCTGTAGTCAGATAATATAAATAGAATCATTTCAGCTCCTTTGCATTTACTTAAGCATGTTTTGTGGACCAGTATATGATCTATTTTAGAGAATGACCCATGTGCATCTGAGAAGAATGTGTATTCTGATGTTGATGGGTGGAACACTAGGTACACATCTACTAGGTCCATTTGTTCACAAGTTTGATTTAGTTCTGTTATTTCTTTGCTAATTTTTTGTTTGGTTGATATGTCTCTCTGTGACAGTGGGGTGTTAAGGTCCCCTATTATAGCTGTATTATTGTTTATTTGGTTTTTCACTTCTATTAAGAATTGTCTTACGTATTTGGGTGCTCCCATATTTGGTGCACATATATTTATGATTTTAACCTGTTTCTCTTGAAGTTTTTCCCTAACAAGTTGTAGTGACCTTGTTTATCTCTTTTGATCATTTTTGGTTTGAAGTTTGCATCGTCTGTAAACATAATAGCTACCCCTGCTTTTTTCTGGGTTCCTGTTGCATGGAGTATTATTTTCCATCCTTTGATTTTTAGTCTGTGAATTTCCTTTTAAGTGAAATGTGTTTCTTGTACACAGCATATTGTTGGGTTCTGCTTCTTAACACACTCTGCTAGGCTGTTTCTTTTTATTGGTGAGTTGAGACCATTTACATTGATTGATATAACTGATATGTACCGGCTCATCCCTGTCATGATACCTTTCTGTTGTTGGTTTTCTACATTTTTTGTTTAATTGTTTGCCCTACTTAGTGTTTTCCTTTTGCTGTTGCTCTTAAGATTGTAGCTATCTTTGTGTCTTTCTAGAGTGTCTTTCAGTACTCTCTGTAGTGTTGGTTTGGTGACCATAAATTTCTTCAGTTGTTCTTTGTCATGGAAGTATCCTATTTCTCCATCAATTTTTAAAGATTGTTTTGTAGGATACACCAATCTGGGTTGAAAGTTGTTTTCTTTCAGGATTTGAAATACTTCACTCCAAGCTCTTCTTGACTTAAATGTTTGTGTTGAGAAGTCTGCTGTGATTCTGATAAGCTTTCTTTCATAGGTGATCCATTTCTTTTCTCTGACAGCTTTTAGTATTTTGTTCTTGTGATGTATTTCTGTTTTTTTTTTTCCCCTGGCACCGGGGATCGAACTCACAGCCTCGCACCTGCCAGATAGACCCTTAAGCTGCTGAGCCAAACTCCTAGCCCTGGGTTTTTGAGGCAGGGTCGCACTGTGTACCTCAGGCCGGCCTTGCGCTCACATTGTAGCCCAAGCTGCCCTCGAACTCACAATGCTCCGCCTACCTCAGCCTCCCGAGTGCTGGGATTAAAGGCGTGCACCACCATGCCCGGCTCTTGTGCTGTATTTCTGATACCCTAATTTTTATATGTCTGGGTGAAGATTTATTTTGGTTATGTTTAATTGGGGTTCTGTATGCCTCACTTACCTGTATATCAGATTCTCTTCCTGTGTTTGGAAAATTTTCTGCTATTATTTCTGCATATAGTCTTTGCAGGTCTTTGTATTCACCCCTGGTTTTTCATTGATGTATATTAATCTTTTGTTATTTCTCTTGGAATCATCTTTCAGCTGTGGAATTGTTGTTTCCTGGTTTCTTGTTATTTTTAAGAGATCTTTTCTTTGGCGATCATAAGCTTCCATGCTATCTTCAAGGTTTGAGATCTATCTTCAGCTTCATTCAAGTAGTTTTGTCAAATTTCCGTGGAATTTTTCATTTCCTGAATTTCCCTTTGAATCTTTTTCATGCATTCTATTTGTGTCTTATATTTTTCATTCAAGGTTTCCATCATTTTCTTATGTTCTACTATTTTTAATCTTGATCTTCTTTAGATACACACAGCATTTCTTTCATAATGATTGTGATTTCATCTTTTAGCTGAGAGAGTATTTCTAATTTTAGTTTCTCTATAGCTTCATGGAGTTGTTTCTTTACTTCATTTGGTATCATTTCAGAAAGTCCAGTTGGGTGACTCCTCCATTTCATTGTCTCTTGGGTTTGTTCTCAGTGGGCTGGGGGATTGCAACTGCGTCTTGCTCTTTCGTTTTTTCATTTTCTTCTGGAACCTGTGTGGCTGGGCAGGCAGCCTCTTGATGAATTGCACTGGAATACTGTGGTGTGTAGAGCTTTAATCCTCCAATATCCCCGTGGCTAGCTGGGTAAAACCCCCAGATTATGGCGTTGGACCCTTGTGTCCTGTGGTCTGTGAGGCTGGCCTTGTGTTCCCCTGATGTACTTTGTTGGGTTGCTCTGGGACGCTGGGCTGGACAAAGTTTGTATCCTCCCTGGTAGCTAGCAGGATCATATCCCTGGAGATTGTTGCCAGGGCCTAGAATCTGGCTCTGTAGTGTTCAAAACCCCCGCAATCCAGGTGGGTAGCAGAGACCCTGCCCTGAGGTGTGTCACTGGACCTGCAGCCTGCCTTGGTGGAGTTTGGAATGTCTGGGACCCAGGCGGCTAGACAGAGCACACCTCAGAGTGTGGCACCACCAGGATCTTGCATCTGGCAGGTTGAAGTTCAGAGCCTCGGGAGCATGGGGCAGCCCAGGCAAGTCCTAGGCATATAGTGCTGGGGCCTTGCTCCTGGTTGAGTGGGGTTCGCAACGTCTAGGACCTGCTGTGGGGCTGTACCCCTGAACAATGGAGGCTGTGCCTTGTGCTCTAATGGGCAGAGCTCAAGTTCTCTAAGGCCCTGCAGCTATGCTAGCCACTGCCTAATGAGCAGATCTGGGATTCTGGGCTGGACTGGGCTCAGTACTTCTGTGTCCTGCAAGGCTGGCCGGGTGTTCCCCTAATGGATTGTGCTGAGATGCTGGATTGGGTACAGCTAGATCGTCTCTGCAGCTAATGAGGGCACACTTCCGGAGTGTGTTGCTTGAAGCCTCCGCCTTTATCGGTGGGGTTGGAACGTCTGGGGCCTAGGTGGCTGGGCAGAGCACACCCCGGAGTGTCGCACCACCCGGACCTTGCATCTAGCTACTAGGAGTTCAGAACTTCTGTAGCGTGGGGTGAGTCCCAGGCCTATGTTGCTGGGGCCTTGCTCCTGGTTGGGCAGATTCACAGCCTCTGGGACCTGCTGTGCTGCTGCACCCCTGAACAATGGAGCTTGTGCCTTGTGCTCTGATGGGCAGAGCTCAAGTTCCCTAAGGCCCTGCAGCTATGCTGGTTACTCCCTGATGAGCAGCTCTGGGTCTCTGGGCTGGGCTGGGCTCAGTACCTCTGTGTCCTGTGAGGCTGGCTGAGCGTTCCCTTGATGGATTGCCCTAACACGCTGGACTGAGTAGAACTTGATCCTCTGTGCAGCTAGTGAGGGTGCACTCCTGGAATCAAAATGTTTAATTTATATTAGATTGTGCTAAAAGTCATTACACAAAATTTATTTCTCCAGTATTGGAAGTGATGTAATGATGAAATACATAGTACAGCAAATTGTAAAAATAATGCTGACCATTTAAAAAAGTGGGCAAAATAAACAGACTCCCCCAAAGATAAAAATAAAATTGTATATAGGAAAAAGTATTAAAGTGATACATTGTGGATAGTTGTGTAGAATAGTCTCTAAGAACTGACTCCTTTCTCATAATTATTCACTATGTTTTCATCATAGAATTGCATCATGAAGAATAGCTAGGTTTTTTTAAGGGCATGCCTATTTGTAGAGAATGTTCATTTAAGACAGCATTGACTATTCTTTTTGAAATTTTTCAAAATTTGATAACATTACCAAGAGCATTCCCTATTAAATCTCTGCATCTCCTGTGCTATGCTTCTGTCTTATTTTGGGTTCATGGAAATCTGTTCTACACACACTCATGTACAGACCACACCTTTGAAAGATACAATATTGATGATTAAATAACAACACCATAATTACTGTTTTTGAACCAGACAGTGAGTTTACTGAGTTCTTTTGGGAAAATTTGTTAATTTATTAAAAGCACTTGGAATTTCAGCAGAAATTCCAAGTGGAAGAAATTTCAGCAGGAAATTCCAACTGGAAGAAATGCAAGTATAGAATGGCACATTTTAAAATTGAAGTTTTTGTTGTTACCATGTGTTAAAGCCACTGTGTTCCTCAAAATTTCACTATGTACCCCTTTAAATTTTTTATTCTATTTATTTGTAGGTGAAATATTCAAAGAAACTATGAAACAAATTTAAGTCAAAAGAAGTATTTCAGAAAGGGAATTAAAATATTTATAAAGAACTTTTCCTATTTTTTCATATTAAGATATTTTGCTTTATAAGACTTACTATTCCCAAAATACCATATTCTCTCTCACCTTCACTTTCTTTTCCTCTATATTATTTTTTTATTTTTTTTTAAATTTTATTTTAAGGAGAACAAAACAAAACAGAACAATGCAAATCAGAACAGAACAATGCAAGCAACACCGGGCTTCAAAACAAGATGTCTTAGTTACTTTTCACTTGTTGCCAAGACAGAATACCTGATGCCTAAAATTATAGAAGGAAAGGTTTATGTCTCACAGTTCTCAGGAGTTTCTGTCCATACTTTGTTGGCTCCAAGGCAGTGTGCTGTGGCAGGGCAGCCATTCATGGTGGACGCCATACAGTAAGGCACACAACCTGGCAAGACAGAGGGCAAGAGAAAGACCTGCCTTCCTTGCACTGTATATCGGCTCCACCTCTGGGCGGGTGCAGCACTCACATTGCCAATCCCAGCACCAGACAACAAACCAATCACAAACGCCAGCCTCAGCCCTGTCCATACCACAGTTATATGAGGTTTTGGAGGAAACACAGGACGACCGACCACACTATAACACAAGACAACAGGAAGTTAACAGTGGTTACCATAATGTCTCTTGCTTTCTTCAAAATAATTGTCCATACCTTCACACACAATAAAATCAAACAAAACAAAATAGTATAAAACCAATCAAGAGAAAAGAATGAAGGCATTATGGGACTTCAAAACAAGACAATAGGAAATCAACAATGGCTACCATAACATCTCTTGTTTTTTTCAAGGTAGCTGTCCATACCTTCATACATAGTGAAATGAAATAATATAAAACAGACTAAAACCAATCAAACCAAAAGAATGAAAGCATTATAGGACTTCAAAACCAGATAACAGGAAATGAACAGTGGTTACTATAATGTTTTGTTTTCTTCAAAACAGTTGTCAGTACTATCACACATAATAAAATCAAATAAAACAACAGAATAAAACCAATCAAAACAAAAGAATGAAAGCATTATAGGACTTCAAAACCAGATAACAGGAAATGAACAGTGGTTACTATAATGTTTTGTTTTCTTCAAAACAGTTGTCAGTACTATCACACATAATAAAATCAAATAAAACAACAGAATAAAACCAATCAAAACAAAAGAATAAAAGCATTATAGGACTTCAAAACAAGGTGATAGGAAATCAGTAATGGCTACCATAATGCCTCATTTTCTTCAAAATAGCTATTCATACCATCATATATAATAAAATCAAGCAAAGCAAAACAAAACAGAATAAAACCAATTAAACAAAAGAATGAAAGCATTATAGTACTTCAAAACAAGATAATACAAAATCAACAATGGTTATCGTCATACATCCTATAATGTTCAAAATAGCTGCCCATACTATCAGACAGTAAAATCTAACAAAACAATATAGAACAAAATCAAACCTAACAAAATTGTGAAACCAATACAAGAGTTTAAGACAAGACAATAAGAAATTAGTAATGGTTACCACCTTCCCTTCCTGTGTTTCCTCCCCTATCACTTTTATAATATCTATTCAGGTTTTTGGATCCCACTAACTCCTTCTGTTTTTTATGCTAGGATTCACCCATATGAGTTCAAACTGTTTCACCCATGAACATGATCTCCAGTTGCATCCATTTACCTGTCAGAGCCTTGAGATTATTCTACTTCATAGCTGGGTGGGTTTCCATTGTATGAAAATACCATATCTTTCTTATCCATTTTGCAGTTAATGGGCAAGTTACCCTTGCTTTTATCTGGTCTCTTATTGCATGAAACAATTGTTTTTTCTCCTTTGATTTTCAGTCTGTGAATTTCCTTTTGAGTTAAGTGTATTTCTTGTATACAGTATTTTGATGGATCTTACTTCTTGATTCACTCTCCTTGTGTTTCTTTTTATTGGTGAATTGAGGCCATCTACATTAATGGTTATAATCAGCATACATTGATTTGTCTCTGCCATGCTATCCTCCACTTTTCAATGGTTGTTGGCCCTCCATTTTTCCATTTTGTAGAACTGCTTGTCCTGTTTGGCTATCCTCCTCTACTTCTGTTCCTAGAACCATGGTCATCTTTGTCTCTCTCTAGAATATCCTTCGGCACTCTCTGTAGGGTTGGTTTGGTGGTCATGAATTCCTTCAGTTGTTCTTTATCATGGAGGTAGCTTATTTTTCCAACAATTTTGAAAGATAGTTTGGCAGGGTACATCAGTCTGGGTTGGAAGTTGTTTTATTTTTAAAATTTTTTTTATTTAAGAGAAAATAGACACAGAAAAGAAAAACAAAAAGCAAAAGAGACAAACAACAACAACAATACATCCAATAAAATAACATTATAGATTTACAAAGTGAGATGATTGAAATTTGACAGTGGCTGTAATATTGCATATTGTTAACTTCAAAGGGGTTGTTTAGATTAACAGATATAGACATGTAAAATTGATCTAATCATATGAGTATTAACTGTTCTTTTTCAATAATTAATGCATTTAGTAGTGTAGTCATTTTAACTATCTTATGTATACCTATATACAAATTTATGTCTTTTTCCTTATCCCTTCCTTCTTTTCTCCTTTCCCCTTATAATACCTCTTATTATCTTCAAAATAACTGCCCATACCATCAGGCACAATACAATCAAACAAAGTAGTACAGGATAAAACCAATGAAAAACAAAGCAATGGAAGCAATACATAGTAAAACAACACTGATTACTATAATGCCTCATGTTATCTTCTAAGCAGTTGCTTATACAATCAAGCATAATGTAATCAAACAAACCAAAATAGGATAAAATCACTCAAAACAAAACAATGAAAGCAATATAGGATTTCAAAACAAGGTGATCAGATATCAATAATGGCTACCATAATGTGTTTTGTTATCTTTGAAATAGCTGTCTGTGCCATCAAATATAATAAAATTAGGCAAACTGAAATAGAATAAGACCAAACTAAGCAGCTCAATGAAAACAATACAGGACTCAAATCC
>RJWM01029099.1:0-24828 GCA_004363535.1 Dasyprocta punctata | reverse complement strand
GAGTGGAATCACTCAAGCCTTTTTGAGCTTGCAACCAGATTTCTTCAGATGCCAGCTGTAAAACTCCAGGACTTAATGTTTGCCCTGCTGGATTTTGGACTTGCTTTAGTTCCAATGCATTGTATTCCCTTGTGTGTAACTTTTGGAATAATAATGTTTATCTTGTGCCTTTACATTTTGGAAGTGTTTAACTTGCTTTCGTTTGTACAGGGAGTTACAGTTAAGAGTTTGCCATGCATCTTGGAGATTTAGGACTTGGAATTTTCAGCAGTGCTGAGACTGTTAGAACTGTGGCAACTCTTGGAAATGGACTAAATGTCTTTTGTATAAAGGATATACATGAGTTCTTGGGAGTCCAGGGGTGGAATGTATTGGTTTGATCCTGTGTCCCCCAAAGCCTCACATAATTTGGATGGGGCTGAGTCTGGCATTCGTGATTGGATTGTTGTCGGGTCCTGGGTTTGCTGATATGAGTGCTTTATCCACCTAGGGGTGGAGCTGACATGCATTTTAAGGGTGAGAGGGAAGTGTGTCTTTGCTCACCCTCTCTCTCTCTCTCACTGGTTCACCTTGCTGTTTGGCAGCTGCCATGAATGGCTGCCTGCCATGCTATGCTGCCTTGGAGCCAACTAAGTATGAACCAAAACCCCTGAGAACCATAAGAAATAAACCTTTCCTTCCCTAATTTTGAGAGTCAGGCATTCTGTCTCATCAATGAGTGAAAAGTAACTAAGACACATCCCAAACTCACTTAAAAATTATTTTGAGATAGGGTCTTACCAAGCTTTTCAGGCTGACCCAAAAGTTTTGATTTTTTACTCTCAGACTTTCAAGTAGCTGTCATTACAGATACTTTTTTCACCATTATGTTGCAAGTGATTTATGAAACATGCCACATCACATACATGGAAAAATGCATTCTTAAAATAAAGTTCAAAGTAAATTAAGCCCTTCAGGTAAATTGTAGACATTTATACTCATTGGATTCTATCTGAAAACATTTCTCTTTGCAGCACTAGTGATTAAACTCAAGGAGAACTTAGGTACATCTCAGTCCCTTTTTATTGTATATATATTTTTGAGACAGTGTTTTGCTAAACTACTGTGAACCAAACTTGTGATCTCTAATTTGTGATTCTCCTGCTTTTGCCACCTAAGTTTGCATATGATTACAAGTATGTACAACTATGAATGGATTGAAAATAATTATTGAGTACACATTTTAAGAAATATTATTTAATAAAAGCTGTTTGTATAGTGCTGTCCCAAAAAAGATAGAGGAGCAGTAGCAGTCATTCAACACTTGCTATATTTCACTCAACTTTTTACCACATTTAATATTTTCATTTTTTCAGATATCCAGAATTGATATTCAGTTTGCATTAATTGGAGAGACTAATTTAATCTAAAGCCATGTCTGTTGCAAAAGTTCATAGTATTTAACAACTTTTTGGTTCATTATTCCATTTTCCACTATATTTCAGACTTATTACAGCGATTTTGAGTAACATTCAAATTGATTTGAAATTATTGATAGTAAGACAAGAGAGACAATTAAAAATCCAGATGAAATATGTGAAGATCTGAATCAGGGAAGCCATAAAACAAAGGAAAAAGAATGCTTTGGCATATAATTTTTGTGAATGTCTTTTAATCTATAGTGTATAACTTAGAATGCGGAATCCCCACAAAATTAATTGAAACAAAATTTAAGAAATTGGCTACTAACTACATGAAAAAAAATATAGTAAAAGAAAGTTAAAAATTAAGATGAGCCAGGTGTGGTGGCACATGCCTTTAATCCCAGCACTCGGGAGGCTGTGGTAGGAGGAGCCTTGTGGATCCCACACTGGTTTGGGCTACAACATGAGCAAGGCTGGCCTGAACTACATGGTGCAACCTTGACTCAAAAAAAAAAAAAATAGGACGGGGAGTTTGGTTCAGTGGCATTAGCACCTGCCCAGCAGGTGCAAGATTGTGAGTTTGAACCCCATTACAGGGAAAAAAATATAAGATAAGTAAAATTGTTTTATGTACTTTTAAAAATCATGGGTAAATTAATTTATTTTGTCTAAATCAATTGTTTTACTTCCCCTGAAAAATGGCTAAACTTTTTCTATCCTGTATATGGAGTAAAAACATTTCACAGCAACTTTGGAACTTTTTCCTAGAAACCTGTGTGTAAGATAGAGTTATTACTTGATTTTATTTGTCAGTAAGTTACAAAATATTTATGCATGGCAATATTTCATTTATTTTGATAATGTGAAAATGTTTTTCATACCTACTGAAATGCTTATTTTGAAATAAAATATTTTCATTCTTCTACTCACATGTTATACAGCAAAAATATTTTAAGTGGGTACAACACTACTATACTAGCCAAAAATGATTCAAATCCCACACATGATATGAGACAAGTCACTTCCTTTTTTTAATTTAAAATTGTTTTCTCATAGAATAAATAATATTTTACCCTTGAAGGATTTTTCTTTATTTCATTTGTGGAAAGACCAGATAGGTCTCATAGGTCATTCACAGTTAAGAAAGAAACAAAAAAAATCTCTTTGGAGGTGAGATATCCTTTATTTTTCACTAGAAAACAAATTATTTGCTTGGATGGAAACCTTTTGTATAGCAGTGTAATTGCTGGTATCTGTGGGGTGTCTTGGAAAATGAGATGCTCTGTCTCAAGGAGTTATAAGTTATCCCTTTGCATAAAATCTGAATAAATAAGCAGGAATAGATCTTGGAGTTTCTTTCAGAGAAGAGCTACATAAAATAACTAAAAACTCAGAACTAAAACCTCAAATGATTAGAAGTGAACATGATAAGATGGTTTTTAGGGACAGAATTGAGCAGATTTACAAACATTATATGTATTTTAAACAATATTTTATACTGTAAATAAATAATGTGATTATATTTTATCTCAACAGTGAACACATATGGAAAGAGAGAAAAGAGAGACAAATATTTAAGTTATTGAAATATAATAATCCTTATCAGCCTTATTTAACTTCACTCAATTCACAACACTGTGAAAATGATCTATACAATAAGGCATAAATGACTTATATATTAATTTATTTAATAGGTATGAATTGAAGGTCTACTATGAGCCAAGCATTTTTTACACACTGTGCGTAGAACAATGAACAAAATGATCAAGTTGTATTTTATCTTAGTGTAATAAATTGCACAATTATAAAGAATAGGAACAAGTAAATATATAACAGCTTAACTCATGATAAGTACAATGAAGAAATGAAGATATGAGGGCAATCTGGCTGCGACATCTGTCACCCCACTGACCGCCAGGGTTGGTTTGGGTGGGTGTCTCCTTCCTCCCTCACTACTCCGTGTGTGATCTTGCTGAAACTGCAGGCTTGGTCAAACTGAAGGACCACCCTGATAGAGGAGAATCATTTCCTCAGTCCCTGCTAGACATTCTAAGCAAGCTAAAAATGAAAAAGTGAAGTAGATATTTTTAAAAAAACTACTGAAAAGGTCATATCTGAATAAATATTTTTAAGAAAGAATCAGAGCAAGCCATGTAACCATGAGGAAGAAGGTTGTTCAAGATAAAAGGAAACAATAAATGCAAAGACCCTGAGGACAGAAGTATTTGGTGTATATATCTAACAAAGAGCTAAATAAGACTATTTACATTGTAGTGAAGACCAGGGAGAAACAAATTTCATACTTGAAATTCATTAAATATATCATGTATGGGTTATTCTTTACTCACGGTCCTTAAATAATTCTGACAAGAAAGCTAATAAGGTGATATTTGTTGTTGAATTATCTGAGTATCAGATCCCTTTTTCCAATGGTCTATTTGAGTTTTACAGGCTGAATTGTGGCTATGTTCGTTCCAAATACAGATGTCGAAATCTTAACCCCCAGGACCTCAGACTGACTAGAGACAGCTCCTGTAGAAGATAATTAAGGATAAATGAGATATTTGAAGTGCCTGTTAATCCAATCTGATTTATGTCCATATGAAAAACTGTTATCAGGACACACACATGCACACAGACACAGACACACACACGCACACATGCACGCAAGCATGCATGCATACCCATTTGAAGATCCTTGAAGCAAATGGTATTCTACAAGCCAAAGACAGTGGCTAACTGAAAGCCAATGCTACCAGCTTCTTGGTCTCTGATATCCTGACCCCAGAATTGTGAGAAAATTGGTCTCTGTTTTGTAAGCTGTTCATTGTGTGGTACTGTTACAGAAGCCATAGCTTACCAACACATCATACACAAAATCTCTTGAACTTGTTATGTCATCGTCCTCATAGAATCTACTCTTCCTCAAGAACCACCTATCTCTGTGTTGGCTTTATATAGTTTCTCAAACCAAAATCTTTATCCTCAATTTATTTCTCTCTCATTTCTTTTCTCTAAATAATGAAGAACTGTCTTGAATCCATTCCCTTCTTTGTGTTCTCACTGACCTCAGTCAAAAAGTAACTATAGATTCTTACTTGAATTCCTGCATCAGCTTCCTCGATGAATGGCTGATACTTTCTGTCCCCCAACAGTCTCTGTGAACTGTAAATCTAATTACTGGTACGTACCTGTTCTTTCTGGTTTCCATTCATTCAAGGATAAAACTCACAGTTTTTGTGAACTTTCTCATATTTCTGTGTAGTCTGATTTTTCTCCCCTTCAGTTGTAGAAAACACTTTTATCTGATTTTTAAATTTCTTAAACATATTGGTTATTCTCTCTTCTCCAAATGTTTCTCATATTTTTCTTTTTGAAACACTTATTTCACCTTCTCTTGTCCACACTCTTAACCTTTTCCTGAGTTAATATCTAGTTGATCTCACTTTTGACATCATTTGATCAGGAGAGCTTTTATGATCATAAAAAACTTGATTAGGGTCTTTTTCTTTATCCTCCCTAACCTCATCAACTATTGAGCCCGGACTTCTCAATAGACTGTACTACACATGAGTGTACACACTGTACTACACTTTGGAGGTGTTTCTTAGTAGTTTTGCATGCACAGATGAATGACTGAGGATATGTAGCACCATATTAATTGAGACTCCCTTACTGTAATCTGATTAATGATTTTATAATATCTTAATTCATGCTTTTCTATTTTAAATAAATGTTTTTCTATTGACATGTATTAAATGTATTGCAAATAGATTAACCCAAATATAGCACTTCACCTTGATTTAGAATTTTTAAGATATATACTGAATTAAAGCCAATTACAGTTTTTACTCATGTGTAAGTTAATTACAATTTTTAAAACCTCATTTGCTATTATTATTTTTTGCCCAATTTAGTAAGACTTGTAAGACTATTTACATTCAAGTGAAAGGGAGAAGTTTGCATGTGTAAAGAAAGAAGCATTTTATAACACTTTTATAATTAAATGCTTGAGTATTATAAAAATCAGAGCAAAACTTATTTTAAAAAGTCATTCTGCGAATGCTATTATGAAAATATGCACCATCAATGTACTAGTCTAAAAGTCAATGGCCCATTTCTTCTTTTTCTAAAGCTCCACCTAATAAAGTACAACCATAGAATGTTTAGCTGTCCTAAAATTATACATTCTACTTGCTACATATTTTTAAGGATTATACAATCATAAACACTTACTATAATTTTTAACCTAGAATTCTCTACCACCAAGTTTACTCTTGCCTAATAAGGTTCAGTAAGTGGATAAAATACTACACTATGCATTTTACTGTGTTTATGTATTAAATATTACAAGTATGCTTCACTAAATATATTCTTAGTAATAAAATGAATTTTTGAGGCATCATTGACCATATCTTCATAGTTTTGCTCTAACAGTAGGAAAATACAAAGTACTAAACGTAACTTACTACTAAATGTATCTCATTACTGAAATTTTCTGCAAGTCTACTTGCTTATCTACAAAATGAAGTTAATCATTTCTTGCCTTGCTGTATTTCTTGTAAGAATTAAATGAGGTGATGTATTTAAAACAATACATACATGGTAGCATAAAAGCCAGGGTACGGGGATAAGAGTGTGAAAGGCTTAAATTGCTGACCATGAGAGGACCTCTGACTGTGTTGGCAAAGTTCATTCACAGTGCCCTGGTGAGGCAGCTGAGGACACAGGCTGCTGGCACTCCCTGCTTAAGAATAAAGCTGACAGCCTTAGAGATCAAGCATTCCTCTTCATTAGCAAAGTTTACAGTCTTTGTTCTTACTTCAGTGGGCTTTAGTACCCTTCACTTCTTGCACCCACCAAATCTGTTAAATAAATCTGGGCTGTCCAGAAAAGTTCTTATCGTTACTACCAGAGAGTTCTGACCTTCCTGGGTTTCCCTCAGACTATATTCCATTGTCTCTTCTTATTTAATCCTTCACTGTAACTCATTTTAGGAGGTTGTGGGCTACGTCAAGTTTCTGACACAGGGGACATAAAAAGATTTAATACCTTTATGCTGAAGAGTGCAGTTTTTTGAATGTTTGCATGAAAGTCATACATATTACATAGAAGAATTCAGGGAACAGGATTTTGAAGAGAAAAGGATTTTATTATGTTCCTTTGTTATGTGTGTTCCAGAAATGAAACACCTGGAATAAAAGAATTAAGTGGGTAAAAGTACCAACTAACCCCGATGGATGTAATCTTCATATGTTGTAAACCTGTACTACAAATAATAATAATAATAATAACAATAAAAATGGGAAAATTCGATCTAGAGACACAGAGGAGGAGAGGCCTAGGGAGGATATAGTAACCACTTCCTAAGATGAGTGTGAACATTATGCGCTCCAAATGAACAAATAAAAAATCTTAAATGTAATTTCAAATAGATTATAAGAAATTTTCCCATTATGTTGAATAAAAGTACACGTATATTTTGTTATTTTATGCTTCATGTGGTAATTTGTATTGCCTAACATTTCTACAGTCCCTTCTCTGCTAAGCACAAACAAATATAAATTTATTGATTGATTGACTTTTATTTTTTGGTTTTAGGTGTGACTATTCATCACTATTGATTAATGAGATAAATTGGACTAACCAGTTTGTACAGTTTCCAATTGTTGTTGCTTTAATTTATGTTATACAGAAAACATCCATAATCTCATCAAGTTTTTATTATAGAGGTGATTAGCTATGACCAATAACTTTTTCTGTTCACAAGAGTATCATTTGGGAAAGTAACTCTGTAGTGAGCTTACCAGTATCCTAGACCCAGAATATTAATGTGTCTTCAAAAATGTATTATTTTTTTCCCTGTGAACAACTCATGAAAATAAATGTGTCACCTAGTGATGATGTCGAGCTAATATCCTTTCACTTAAAGTAATTTAATGTCTCAAAATATGTAGAATTACTCTGATTCTTGTCATGATTTATTTAAACATTTCCAGAATGCTAAAGGTACACTAAGCAACCTAGAGTGAATCAATTCAACAATGATGTCAGTACTTATGCAAGTTTAAAGTGTTACTTTACAAATACACCAATACCCAAGTTTTAGGTGTGAATAGCTTTGTTTTACTTATTTCAAACTCAAAGTCATAAAAAACAGCATGTAATTGCAACAAATAACTAAAAAGTTCAGTTGTTTCCCAGGTATCTATGAAAAGCTTCAAAATCTTTAAAAGGAAGACTGCTGACAAAGCAAGGAATATGGATGCATTTCTTTTCAAACAAAACCCACAAATAAAAGAAAAAAAAAACACTAAAATTCAGCCAGAAATAAACTCTTGATTAGTCTTCTGTCAGCCTGTCACCTACATTAAACAGCAGTTAAAGCAGAGACTGCTATTGCTGTTGAAATTTCATTAATATAAAACTGTGGAGACATGTTTTTTCAATTCAGTGACACTGCCCAGCTCAATTAGAATTGCACAAAGCTCTTGCTAACATCTAATGTTGGACCAGTTTACTTTTCATGTCATTTAGTAATGGCCACTTCTTCCCCTCCCATTTTGTATGTCCTACTAGTGGAAAGCATTTACAAAATCTTAAAAATAGGTTATTCTGACTGAAACAAAACCACAGTCATTCCACTTGTCCCATGTGTTAATCCATAGATAAAAGTGGGGACAATGACATTGTCTGGTGTTTCCAATGTCTTCAAATACAGCTAATACCGCTAGTGCTCTCTGGAGAAATAGGTAAAAGCAAGCAAACAAAAATAAAAACCAAAAAATTACAAATATGAGTCACATAATCCGAGGAATTCAAACTTCATTTTGTGGAACTCCTTAAATTACCATTCCTCAATTTCTTAGTCCACAGAATTTCCTTGGCCTGGCATGCTCTTTCCTTCCTTGTTAGCTTGCTTATTTCTAACCATTCCTATACAGATTTTAGAGGAAATATGCCATCTTCTTTCAGTTACCCAGAAGAAAGTTAAATGATCTTTCTCTATTGGTTACTAATTTTAATGTGTGTTTCTCGGTAGCCCTTGTTACATTGTAATATACAAGCCACTACTTTATGAACCTCTGAGGGCATGAACTTTGCTTTCTCTTTTGAAAATTCTAATGCCTAACTTACAAACTGTTCAACATTAGAAAGCTACACAAAATGTTCAACATTAGAAAGCTACTTACATGATTAGTGGATGAATGAGATTAGAAATATCATCATGAGAGAAATTAAATGGAGAAGAAATTAATATATTTTGTAAATTGAACTGTAAAGTCTAGTATAGGGGAATTTTCTCCATAGAAAGTAGCAGACATGACAAGAAACTGTTATAGAACATGTATGCATCAGATCGATATTTTACATGAAGAACTCATGCTTTGTTTTTTCTTTTTTCTTTTTTATAGGTAGAACAATGAATTTATTGGCTTTCCTATTACACTTCAGGAATGGCTAGGTCCAGGGGCTCAAATTACCTCATTAGGGTTGCTCTCCGTGGTGCTTTATTCTATGCTAGCTTTTTATTTTACATTTGTATAGAAAATAATGCCACCTATTGGCTTACGTAAATGGAGATAATTAGTTCTACTTGAAGGAAGTGGAATTTTCTATCAGAAAAGCAAAAGTCACCTTAAAGCAGTTAGCAAAGTGTAGTGGTTAGAACATTGATGAGAGGATGCCTGGATGATGATTTGCATTTTTGACTTTTACTAGAAATTTATAAAAGTTCAATTGTGCCCAGAAAACAAAGATTGTAATAGAGAGAATGAGCATAGAATTATATAATAATACTTTTCAATTCCATTTAAGATGCATAACACTGAGAAAAGATATTTCAGAAAAGAAAAAACTGGAATAGGGATCATTGGGAAAAATGTACTGAGAGGTTGGATTCAAATAAAGACTTCACAATGGTTACATGAATAATTAGTAAAATCCAAAAGTAGACTGAGGTACTTCAGAATAGAATGAATCATTTGTCAATGAAGACATTCAAACAGTTGGTAAAGAGATTGAAGTGTTAAATTGGTTGTAAGAATAGTTTAATCTTTTTTTTACCGGGGATCAAACTCACAACCTTGTACCTGCCAGGGCAGGCCCTTAAGCTGCTGAGCCAAACTCCCAGCCCTAGTTTTTTGAGGCAGGGTCGCACTATGTAGCTCAGGTGCTCACGTTGTAGCCCAAGCCGGCCTCGAACTCACAACGCTTCTCCTACCTCAGCCTCCCGAGTGCTGGGAATAAAGGCGTGAGCCACCACACCCGGCTAAGAATAGTTTAATCTTAAGAATTCTTTATTTATTTACATTCCAAAATGCTGATATTTTAGTCAACAAAATTAGAATAAGATTTTAGTATTTCAATTTTGTGGCATGTATTACTTTTTAAAGATAAATTACATTTTCACAGATGCAATGATCATTGACACTTCTTTTCATAAAATCCATTCAGGTATGGAAATCCAAAGATTGCACACAAAGACTCACTGTTGGAAGTTAAAATGTAATTATTTACAATTTGTACTAGTTTTCTAAATAATGTAATATTCATCTGTTTCATAACAATGCCTATCTCTAGTTAATCTCCAAAACATTTTTCTACAGATGGCAAAATATTATTGGCATTTTCCAAACTTAAAATATTTGCTCTAGACATTTCATTTTAATGGAAGCTTTCGCTATTCAACCTGACAAGAAAATTAAAATGCCACTAGTTTAGAAATGTGGTGTTAAAAACATTTTCATTCTCAGACAACAGAATCTTTTAGGTAAAAATTTGATGGAATCCATACAAAAGCAGTCAGATACATGCAACATCAGCAAGTTTGCAAAATATCACACTATGTATGAAAACTTTAAAAAAATAGAAATTTAAGTATATACTTAAAAAATATTTATAAAACATTTGTAGTTAAAATTACAAAAACTAAAGAAAATTAAATAGCTCAAGGATTACAGAAAAAACAATTGCACAAAAAAAAACACTCAATGCTGTTAATCTGTCAAGTGTTTTATTTGAATTCATAGAATGAATACAATCTAAATTAAAACCCCAAAATGATTTATTTTAGATTTTGACAATTCACTTCTAAAATTCATTTGCAAATTTGAAATATCTAGGACGGCAAAATAATTTTAGATTAATCCCAGCACTCGGGAGGCTGAGGTAGGAGGAGCGTTGTGAGTTCGAGACCGGCCTGGACTAAAACGCGAGCGCAAGGCCGGCCTGAGCTGCATAGTGCGACCCTGCTTCAAAAAAACCAGGGCTGGGAGTTTGGCTCAGCAGCTTAAGCGCCTGTCTGGCAGGTGAGAGGCTGTGAGTTCGATCCCCAGTGTGGTGACACACACCTTTAATCCCAACACTCGGGAGGCTTAGGTAGGAGGAGCGTTGTGAGTTCAAGGCTGCCTTGGGCTACAACGCGAGCTCAAGAGCGGCCTGAGCTGCATAATGCGACCCTGCCTCAAAAAACTAGGGCCGGGAGGTTGGCTCGTCTGCCCTGGCAGGTGCAAGGTAGTGAGTTCGATTCCTGGTGCCGCAAAAAAAAAAAAATAATAATAATAATAATAATAATAATTTTAGAAAAGAGTTCAGTTTGACAGATGAACAATAATTTGATTTTCCCTATAATCTGTATACACTCCAGGGATAAATCAAGCTGACAAATGATAACATAGTGAACCATTCTTTTTCTGTGAATAGATTTATTTGAGATTTTTTTGAATAAGAAATATAAAACAGTCTCACTTTTTTCCAAATTTATAATGTTTTCTCATTTTATAATGCATCTGGGTTATTACATATTCTTTAAAACAACATCAATATTCCTTTATGATGGATATTATTAACTATTACTTTATTCAGTTTAGTTTTCTATTTTTCTTACTATTTTATATAAATTTCTATTTGAGAATTTCTTGTGTTTAATTCTACTTCCATAATTTAAATTTCCAGAGTTAAAGAGGACAATTTTTGTTTGTGTAATATGAGCATATATTAATATTTAATATCTTTAGAGGATGTTATAATCTTAAAATTTATGTTAGTATATATTCATTTTATTATTATATATCAATTGTTTTTATCTATAGCTATCTCATCTAATTTATACATGGGTTTTCATAGCTTTACCTTACCTCTACTGTTGTTCCAAAGCAAATTATTTTTCCGAAGTTTGTCAAAATTAAATTCTGCTATTTTTCAAGGCTAAATGAGAAAACTAGTAATTTATTTTTTATTACTCTGCCAACAAATGATTAACTTTTTCATGTTTGTGTATATTTGCATTTATTATGAATGTGTCTGTTTCTAAGACCTTTTTGTCTATTTGAACTATTAGCTATTAATATCTTTCTCATGCATACTTATGTACTAGTGCCATTAACATTTTAATTTTAAGCTTTTCTTTGTAATTATTATGTATCAAATATGAACTGATTAATAATTTAATAATTTTAACAACAAATTATTAAAATTTTTATAGTTAAGATATACATATTTATGATTTTGTCAATAGTGCTTGGATTTAGAAGTTCTTTAAAGTTTAATATTTTTCAGTCTAGTCTATTTTCCTTTCAATCCATTAAGAATAGTTTGCTATTAACTTTTTAATTTTGTGACCTATTCTTTTAGTGTATGTTGTGAAGATATAATCTCTATCATCTCTATTTTATAATGTTCTTACTAGGTAGAAAGTTGCAGTACTATATTTCATCTTTACTTTTAACAATTGTCTGGAAAAGTTAAACAAAGCTTCACTATTTCTGATGAGTATTCTTTGCCAATTTTGTCTTCCACCTATATCAAAGCTTCTGAAGTTTTATTTTATTTCCAAATATTTGGTTTTTATTCTTTCCTTTATATATTTTCATACTAAAGATGGATCATTTAACTAAATTCAAAAATTACAATCCAAGTTGAAGTTTGTGTCATTAAATTATGATAAAAATTAAATGGATGAATTACTTGGTTTATAATTTATTCTCTAACCTAGGACAAGTGTAACTCACAGATTATCTTTCAAAAGTATACTTCAGTATTAAGCAAATCACAGTTAACATTATGTCAGTGCTGAATTTATGCAGAGTAACTATTATATTTCTTAGTAAAAAGCTAGACGCAAGCGTGGCTAATTATAAATAGTCATGTTTCCAATAGCACCCAAAGAATATACTCACTAGAAGTCAAGATACATTAAGTATCTGAGAATTTTTATTAAAAGAATTTGGTTCCTGAGATGAGCTGTGTAATTAAAAAATTGTGTTTTTAGAAAAATTTCTCACATAGTCATTTGATTAGCAATGTGAAAAGAAACTGGAAGGGTAGAAAACACTGAACAGAAATAGTAATGAAAACATAGTGATTGTGATACCAGAGGAGAAGGAACAAAATAATATGGAAAATGTCACAAAAGCAGAATTCAGAAAAAAATATTTTGGCACATGTTATAGTTTAGTTCTAGAATGCCCCCCAAAAATCACATGTGTTAATGGATGGGGCTGGTTGTGCTCATTGGTGAATTGATTTGCTGATGAATTCATAGTTGAATATGCTCTTAGGAGGTCATGTTTGTTTGGAAGAGGCATATCATGGGGCATATGACCTGAAAGGATATTTCACTTTTTCTAGCTCCTGCCTTCTCTCTCACCACATAGCTGCTATAAAGTGAGCTGCTTTTCTTTGCCTGGTCCTTCTCCCATGTGGGTTCTGCATTGAAGCCATGACCATGGAGTGAAACCTCTAAAGCTGTGAGTCAAAACAAACATCTCCTAGTTTAAATTGTGCTATGCAGTACTGTGTCTCAGCAACGCAATAGAAAGTGACCAGGGCAGTACATAATTTAAGCATAGTGTGTGTCAGTAATAGAGCAAAGTGAGATGACTAGGAATAAAAGACACCTGTTTGTTGGGTGCTATGTAGAAAAAGACCAAGAAATAGGCAAAGAACTCATAATGGCACCAAGCATATACATTGTGTTTAAAATTACAATGCCATATTACTAATGATTTTTAACAATATCTGACTCTTTCAACTTGAAGGAAGGAGAAGTTACTTCGGTTTGTGCTTCAGTCTCTATTTAGCTGGCTCCAAAGCAAAACAGCATGGCAGAGGGGCATGGTAGAGCATAACTGTTCACATTCTGTTGGCCAGAAAGCAACAGAGAGTTAGAAAGGACAGAGCCAGTGAGGAAGATAACCCTTTCTGGGTGACACCCACAGTGACTTGCCACTTCCAACAAAGCCAGTTATAGTGCCCCCACAATTCAATTACCTTCTACAACTCCAGCCTCAAAGTATATGAGGCTTGGAGGGACACATCTTGATATAATCCAAAACAGACAGACACTTCCATAGTCCTCCATAGAGCATGCAACATTTGAGACTCATGTAACAATGGAGATACAGTTGTGAACTGGACTGATACTGACTCAAATCAAGTAATGCTCAAAATTTGCTGAAGAGAATAAATGAGTTACAAGGCAATTTTAATACAACACTGCAAACACTTGAATGAAAGTGATAATATATTACTATGAGAAAACACAAAAGAATGTAATATTTCATATATTGTGTTTCAAGAAAATAAGTGTCATCAAAAGATGAATGAATAAAGAAAATATGATATATATACACACAATGAAACATTATTCGACTTTAAAAAGCCAACTGTATCTCTCACAAAAACGTCAAAAAAAGTGAAGAATAATATGCCAAGTGAAAGAATTCAGATACAAATAGGCCAACACTGTATGATATCATTTATATGTACAATCTAAGAAAGATCTATCTAATAAAAATAGAAAATAGAATATTACAAGAAGTTTGGGGACTTGGGATCAGGAGGTATGGATAAAAACAGGAATATGAAAAGGGAATATATTGACTAAATGATACAAGTTTCTTGTGGATCAGTTTGATTGAAGGAATACATTTTGATGACCTTACTGAACTTCAGACAATTAACAATAGTGTATCCCATATTACAAAGTTATGAAGACATTATTTTTAACTTTTTATTTATTAATTTTTTTGAGACAGGGTCTTCCTCTGTAGTTTGAGTTTGGCTTTAACTCACTGTGTGGTATAGGCTGGCCTCAAACTTGTGGCAATTATCCTGCCTCAGTCTGCCAAGTTCTGGATTTATAGGCGTGTACCACTACATCCAGTTTAAGACATGTTTTTTAACATGTTCAATATTCACAAAAAGTTGGTGAGACAATGAATGTCAGTTATCTTGACTATTTTGACAGTTTAGACAATGATCAAAACACATTGTATACCATAAATATTCACAATTATTTCTCATTATATCAATAAAGAAAAAATAAAATTTTGAATAAAAGATTTTAGATAAAGCTATATTTGAAGAATACTTGTATTTAATTGTAAATGTAGCACTATAGCAAGTTTTTATATCATGATTCTTCAATACAAAGAATCAATATTATACAGGCTAAGTTCTCAATGAATCAAAAATTGAAAATAAAAATGTAAATTCGATAATCATACAAGTATTTCAAAAGTAATGAAAATGTGATGGTAAGGAACAGATTATAATGGAACTACACAGTATAGCAAAATTTCTGAGATGTAGATAGACTACTGGTTTGAATGAAATTTATACAATTAACTGCAAAAACTATCAAAAGCAAAAGAAGACTATTCAAACTTACTGTACTACTAGTTATAGAGTAAATTTGATAAAATACATGAATTTAGAATGTAAAAATTGGAGAAAATATTAATAGGCTAAAAGATAAAGTTAACAAAGTCAGTAACTTTAATTAATTTCAGTTAACAGTTTGTCAATTATATTTTGTCCAAAAGTGTTTTTAAGTGACCACACATCACCATAGTGGCACCAGGTTTGATAGGAGTCTATAAATATGCTACTTTAGATAAGAAATAAGCAAAATGAATTCAAATAAATATGAATTTAGAAGAAAATAATCTAAAATACATTGTATCTATACATGTGAACATGTAGAAGAAATGGACAATTTTTAGTAAAAATATGGATTCTGAAATTGACAGTAGAAGATGTCTAGATGTAAAATGGATTTATAATTATCATATAACCTGAATCAATCGTAAAAATGTAGCATATTTTTACTTTGGTAATTAAATAAATAAATCATTCCTAGATTATTTTATTTATCAAATCTCCCAAATGTTCAATAAGAAATACTTCCAAAGACTAGAAAAACTGATGAGCCAACATGGTGCATTACATGAATCAAAAGAGGTGACAAATTCACTTATTTACATACATATAAAAGACGTAAATAAATAATGTAAATAAAACAAAAGCAAAGAAAAATTCTGGAAGGAAAAGCATTATTCCAGTGAACATGATAAAAATGATAATAATAAAGTAGTCTTATTAGTGATATGAAGAAAGCTTTAGTGTTCTGACCAAAACGTCAAGTTGAAGCCAATGCTCATTCACCATTCCAGAAATCCTAGAGTCAGTAAAATTTATACTAAAAGCTACTCTACTTGCGCTTTATAAATGAAACAAGGAAACCTGAATAACAAGGCCTCTGTTGACAATATGTTTTTCTGGATACTTTAAGACTCCCATTGAAATATGCCCAGAAAAGAAGAATCCTATCAAAACAACAGTGTTCATTGGCAATTCATTCCAACTGATCATCCAAGAGCACTGTCTTATGTGTACAATGAGATTAATGCTTTTGTGTCTGCTAGCCCATCATCATTCTGTGGCCTGTGAATCAAGGAGTTATGCCAACTTTCAAGTCTTATGATTTAAGAAACACACTTATCTCATAATCCTATAGCTACAATACATAATGATTCTTCTGATGGATCTAGGCAAAGTGAACTGGCCACCCCTTAAAATGATTTACGATACAAGATGCCATTAAAAATGCTCATGAGGTAAAAAGTTCAACATTGTCAGTACTATGAAAAAGAGATGATTTTAATCCACATAGCTTAAGACCAGTGGAGGAGGAAGCTGCAGACATGGTGGGCATGGCAAGAGGAATATGAGAGCTAGAATTCAAAATCTGAAGATGTCACTAGTTATTATGATCACATGAAAAAATTTTAATGGGTAAAGTTTTGCTTTTTATGGATATGCACAGAAAGTGGTTTCTTGTTATAAAATCTGCTTCTTGTGAAGATGCTGTGAACATATTTAAAATATTGACAAAGAATTTAGAATGTCACATAAGCTTAGTGGATAAAACAGTGTCAACCATTTGAGAGGACTGACTCCAATTTAGAGAGGTGTTCTACTATAGATAAAGCGCTACCCCACAGAGTCAGGTTACAGGAACAATTTTCAAGAAAAAAACAGTCACCTGATGTGACAAACTTCACTGTTTTCTTATTTTGAAAAATTTCCACAACCATCTAAACTTCAGCAGCTACCATCCTGACCAGTCAGCTGTCATCAACATTGACACAAGAACTCATGCCAACAAAAAAAGATTATAACTCACTAAAAGCTTAAATGATCATTAATATTTTAAGAAATTTAAACTGAGGTATGTATATCATTTTCTTAGACATAATGCTATTACAGACTTAATAAAGGATAATAAAATGTGAACATTTTTATACATTAGGAGACCAAAACTTTAATTTGATATTCTTTATTGGAGTGGTCAAGAACTGAATGCACAATATTTATGATGTATTATTTGTATACATAATAAAATCAGAATGCAAAAATATGAGACTCCTGAATGCAAAATCAGGTAAGAAAAAAAGCAGTTGTGTTTTTACAAGCAATACATTGTTAGGAAATACAATTTAAAACCAAATTTTAACCCCACCAAACTGGAGACCTCTGAAGCCAGCAGATTTTTGGCAACAACTTCTCCTCCATCCTGGAGACCTCAACAGTCCAGGGATGATCAGTGACCTCATTCACCATCTGCAGAACCCTGGTGGGCTGATGGAAGCCTCAGCAACCCCTCTCCCACACAGAGGACCTCAGTGGGCCTGCAACAGTGTGGTGTTTCCCGCTCAAATAGAGAACCTCAGTGAGTCAGCAGGAGCAGCAGCAAACCCTTCCCTCCAGCTGTAGGACTTTGGCAATCTGAGCAAGTTTGTGGGTGAGTCTTCCATACATAGAACACCAGCTGAGTTGAGGAGAGTGCTGGCAAGGCCTCTCCCAACCCGGAGGAAATTGAAAGGGCCTAGAAGATCCCCAGTGAAACAGTAGGGTCCCAGCTGAGATGCACAATAGAGCCAGGTAAGTCTGGAAACCTGGAACAGCCTAAAGCCACAGTAACAATATGAGTTAAAACTTGGCTTACATCAATATCCCTAGGCTAGTCAGCCTAGGGAGAATACAAGACTCACCCAACAAGACCTGCAGGAGGAATTCAGGTGACTAGGCCCTACCCTTCATTTTGGGACCCAGAAATTGGACAAATATCACTCATACAGTAGGACCCTAAGACAATGAACCCCACAAACAATGGTCAGTTGACACTAATGGGATTGCAAAGATCAAAATATTAACCCAAGTAGTGAAAATGACAAAACAAAAAAGCAAAATGCAGTCTCAAACATCCAGTCCATCAGGAACAAGTATAGGAGACATTGAAAAAGAGGATATTAGAAATCATAAGCATGAAATTTCTGAAAAGATAGCAAATGAAAAAAGAAACAAATCCATGAGGCTATAGAGGACATCAGATTGGAAATAATCTCTCAGGTAAAGAAACAAATGACAGCCTTAATAAAGGAATTACTCAGCATAACTAGAGAAGAGGTAGATAAAAAAGTACAAGAGCATGGGGAAATGATGGAAACCTTGAATGAACAATGTAGGAAAGAAACAGAATGCATGAAACAAATTCAAAGAGATATCTAGGAAAAGAAAACAACTCCATTGAAAGCTGGTAAAAGCATTTGAATGAAGCTGAGGATAGACTTTCTGACCTTGAAGATAGGATCGCAGCTAGTGATCATGAAAGGAAAGAACTTTTAAAAATAACAAGGGAGCATGAAATAACAATTCAACAGCTCCAAGACAATGCAAAGAGAAGCAATATGGGACTGATAGGCATCAATGAAAATGCAAATGACTTTAAAAAACTATTCATAGAACTAATAGCAGAGAATTTCCCAAACATGGGAAAAAAATTAGATATGCAGATAAGTGAGGCATATTAGTACACCAAACAATCATAATCAAAATAAATCTACACTCAGACATATAATAATTAAGATTCCAGAAATGCATCATAAAAACAAAATACCAAAAGCTGTTAGAGAAAAGACACAACTCACCTATCAAGGAAAGTCCCTTAGAATCACAGCAGACTTTTCAGCACAAACCCTTAAGTTAAAATGAGCTTGGAGTGAAGTATTTCAAACCCTGAAAGAAAATAACTTTCAACCCAGATTGATGTACCCTGCAAAACTTTCTTTCAAAATTGATGGGGAAATAAGATACTACCATGACAAAGAAAAACTGAAGAAATTCATGTCTACCAAGCCAACACTAGAAAGAATACTGAAAGACATACTAGAGAGATACAAAAATGACTATAATTCCCAAAACAGCAACAACAGAAAGAAACCAGCAGGCAGGGAAAGCAATTAAATGAGGGGGAAAAGCAGGAAACCAACAACAGGAAAATAACGTGGCAAATTTAAGCCAGTATATATCAGTTGGCATCAATGTAAATGGCCTCAATTCACCAATTAAAAAAAATAGGTTGACAGAATGGATCAAGAAACAGGATCCAACACTATGCTGTATATAAGAAACACATCTGACTCAAAAGAAAACTCATAGACTAAAAGTCGAAGCATAGAAAACAATATTCCATGAGACAGGAACCCAGAAAAAAGCAGGCATAGCTATTCTGTTTGCAGGCAGTATAAACTTCAAACCAAAAATGATCAAAAGGGATAAAGAAGGTCACTACAAACTTGTTAAGGGAAAAATTTAAGAGAAAGAACTAACAATCATGAATATGTATGCACCAAATACAGGAGCACACAATTATATAAGACCAATACTAGACATGAAAAACACAATTGTAATAGGGGACTTTAATACCCCATTCTCACAAAGAGATACATCAACTAGACAAAACATCAGCAAAGAAATAGCAGAAGAGAATCAAACCTGTGAACAAATGGACTTAGTAGATGTTTACACAGTATTCCACCCAACAATGTCAGAACACAAATTTTTCTCAACTGCACATGGGACATTCTCAAAAATAGACCATATATTAGCCCATAGAACATGCTCAAGTAAATGCAAAGGGATTGAAATGATTCCATGCATATTATCTGATCATAGTGCACTGAAATTGGAAATTAATGGCAAAACAAACTGCAAGGCCTACATAAACACGTGAAAATTAAATAATAGCCTCTTGAACAACCAATGGGTTATAGATGAAATTAAAGAAGAAATTAAACAATACCTAAAATTCAATGATAATGAAAATGCAACATACCAAAATTGTGGGATGCAATGAAAGCATTTCCCTCAGAGGGAAATGCATAGCAATAATTGTCACACCAAGATAATAGAATGAGCACAAATAAACAAGCAAATGCCACACCTCAAGCTTCTAGAAAAAGAAGAGCAGGTCAAGCCTAAAGCTCATAGAAGAGAGGAAATTATAAAGATCAGAGCAGAAATCAACATGATTGAGACTAAGAAAACAATACAAAGAATTAAGAGCTGGTTCTTTGAGAGAATAACCAAAATTGATAAAACTCTAGCCAACTTTATCAAGAAAAAGAAAAACATAAATTCATGCAATAAGGAATGAAAATGGAGAAATTACTACAGAACCCATGGAAATTCAGAAGATCATAAATACCTACTTTGAAGATCTTTACTCACATAGGGTAGAAAACACAGAGGAAATGGACAAACTTCTAGAAACATGAATTACCAAAACTGAATGAAGATGTAACAATTTTGAATAACCCAATATCAGCTACTGAAATTGAAAACATGATTAAAAACTTACCAACAAGGAAAAGCCCAGGTCCTGTCGGATTCACAGCTGAATTCTACAAGAAATTTAGGGAAGATTTAATGCCAGTACTCTTTAAACTCTTCAATAAAATTAAAAGGGAAGCAGTCCTCCCTAACTCATTCCTGGAGGCAAGTACTACTCTGTTACCAAAACCACAGAAAGACCCAACCAAAAAGGATAACTATAGGCCAATCTCCCTAATTAACATTGGTGCACAGATTCTCAATAATATACTGTCAAACAGAATGCAGCAAATAATCAAGAAGATTATACATCAGGACAAAGTGGGGGTTTATCCCAGGCATGCAGGGAAGGTTTCACATATGCAAATAAATAAATAAATGTAAAACACTACATCAACAGAGCAAAAGACAAAAATCACGTGATCATCTCAATAGATGCAGAAAAAAACTTTTGATAAAATCCAACACTTGTTCATGATAAAAACATTACAGAAACTTGGAATAGATGGTATCTACCTCAATCTGATAAATGGCATCTAGCCAACAGCCAACATTATTCTTAATGGGCAAAAACTGAAGCTTTCTCTCTAAAATCAGGAACAAGACAAGGATGTCCACTAATACCCCTCCTATTCAATATAGTTCTGGAACATTAGCCAGAGGAATCAGACAAGTGAGAGAAATAGAAGGAATAGGATAGGAAAGGGAGAAGTTAGATTATCACTATTTGCAGATGACATGATACTCTACATAGAAGACCCTAAAAACTCCATCAAAAGAATACTAAAGTTAAGAAAAAATTCAGCAGTGTAGCTGGATACAAATTCAACACTCAAAAATCAATAGCATTGTTGTACACAAACAACAAACTCACTGAGGAAGAAATTATGGAAATAACACCTTTCACAATAGCATCCAAAAGAATGGAATACTTACGAATCAACCTAACAAAGAATGTAAAAGACTTATATGCTGAAAACTGTAGTACTCTAAAAAATGAGTTTGAAGAGGATGTTAGAAAATGGAAAGATACCCCTTGCTCTTGGTTAGTAAGAACCTACATTGTGAAAATGGCCACACTCTGAAAATTGTTATACAGATTTATGCAGTCCCAATCAATACCATTAACATACCTTACAGATCTAGAGAAAACATTCCTGAAATTACTTTGGAAACAGAAGAAGCCTAGAATAGCAAAGGCAATTCTGGGCAACAAAAGCAAGACAGAAGGCATCTCAATTCCTACTTGAAATTATAATATGAAGCTACAGTGATAAAATCAGCATGGTACTGGCAAAAAAAAATAAATGTGAAGATCAATGGGACAGATTAGAAGTTGCAAACACAGCTACAAAGACAGGGAGCCACCTTATATTTGATAAAGGGGCTAAACACTTTCACTGAAAGAAAGTCTCTTCTACAAATGGTGCTGGAAAAATTGGCTTTCCACATGCCAAAGACTGAAACTAGACCCATGTCTATCACCATGCACTAAACTAAAGTCAAAATGGATCAAAGATCTAAATATTAAAACAGAAACAGTACGTCTACTGAAGGACAAGGTAGGTAGAAATCTTGAAGACATAGGGATAAACAAAGGGTTCATGAACAAAACACAAAATGCACTGGAAATACTTCAAAGAGTCAACAACTGGGATCTTATCTTATTAAAACGTTTTTTCACTTCAAAAGAAATCACCAACAAAGTGTAAAGAAAACCAACAGAATGGGAAAGAATTTTAGCCAACTATCCCTCAGACAAAGGAGTTATATCCAGAATATATAAAGAATTGAAAAACATTGGGCTCCCCAAATTCAAAGACCCAATTCAAAAATGGGCATTTGAGATGAACACACACTTCTCAGATGGAGAAATACAAATGGCAAATAAATACATGAAGAAATGCTCAGCATCACTGGTCATTTGAGAAATGTAAACTAAAATAACATTGAGATTCCATTTCGCTCCAGAAAGAATGGCTGTCATCAAGAAATCAACCAATAACAAATGTTGGTGTGGCTATGGGGAAAAAGGAACACTTCTCTGCTGTTGGTGGGAGTGTAGACTGGTGTGGCTATTTTGGAAATCAGTATAGAAATTCCTCAGAAAACTGGGATTGGAAGTCCCATTCAGTCCAGCTATTCACCTTCTGGGTATTTTCCCAGAAAAATTGAAAATGTCACGTCACAGTGATATATGTGCACAAATGTTTATAGCAGCAGAAATTATAATAGCTTAATCTTGGAAACAGTGAAAATGCTCATCAAGTGCCAAATGGATGAAAAAGATGTGCTATTTTTATACAATGAAATATTGCTCAGTTATAAAAAAGGGTGATCTTGAGGCTTGTATAAGTAAATGGAAGCAACTTGAGACTATACAATAAGTGAAATGTATCAGACTCACATTTGTAAATATTGTATTGTCCTCCCTAGTATAAAAAATAAATATTAATAATAAGAAACTGAAAGAGTAATATGGTCCAAAATATACAAAAGATATTGTAATAATGAAAGAGAAAGAAAAAGCTCAAAAGGAAACAACAACTGGGATAGAGGAAAGGAGAAATGGAAGAATCAAAAGGATTATATGTATGTAGCTATCCACATATAACTGTATGTATGTATAAATGTGAAAGATAAATAACTATACTACTAATTCTCTGTTAGTCCATCAAAAATAATAGATTGTGCTGTCATTATTTGATTGTTCTTTTTTATATCTCTATCTTATAATTTGAACAACTATTTCTAAGATAACAATATGCAATATATTAACTACTGTTGATTTCTTACTGTATTTTTTGAAATTCTGTATTATTTCTACCCTTTTTTCTGTTTTGTTTTTTAAAATAAAAAATTAAAATAAGAAAAAAATAAAAAATAGAAGCAAATTTAAAATTTGGAAAATAGTACGTTTCAAGGACATTTGGATATATATGTATATATATATATATTATATATAAATATTATATTGGCATGTCCAATATTACATCATCTACCCCTTTCCCTTGGTTTTTCTCTACTTTCTACTGCCGTGCTATGAGGTGTTCCTTCTCCACTATTCCCTTCTGCCATTCCTAACTGATTTGGAGTCAGCTGACTATGAACTGACCCATCAACAAACTGTGAGTCAAAATAATTATTTTCTCCTTTAATTTGTGATTTTCAGGTATAGGATCTCACTGATGAGAATATAAACCATCTTCCATTCTTGGTTTAGTATACATTTGTGATGGCAATTGTGAATAATGCCTCAATGAGTAATGGAATTCAAAATTTACACTGATGTACAGATTTCATTTTCTTTGGATATTATCAGAAGTGTGATTGCTGGTCATATGATAATTTAATTTTTCCAAGAACCTTCATAACATTGACTTTATGGCTATACTAATTTACATATCCACCAACAATATATATGGTTTCATTTTTTCCACATCTTAGTGAAAAGGGCGTGTCTTACATCTTTTTGATAATAGCTATTCAAGCAGTTATGAGATCAAATGTTTATAGTTTATTTTTTACAATTTTTATTAGAACATGTTTATTATAAGTAATACTTGCATTCTTCTTAGGGAGTATGTATACATACAAAACATAATGATTATTTTTATTGCATTTTCTGTTCCTTCCTTTCTCCCTCCTCCATCTCTAGGGCCTCTTTACCTCTTTAATTTATTTTTTTTTCATGTTTTTGATATATAATCATTGCATTCACTGTACATGCTTGATTCATGTGCAAAACATATTTTAAGTATTTTTATGTTCCCTCACTCCCCCTCCCAATGCTCTTCATCTCTTATTCTCCTTCCCATTTACAAATCTATTTCCTTGCTTCCTTTTAGCAATCTTTTACAGTGAACCTTTGAGTTACAACTGACTTCATATACAAACAACATGGATTATGACAGAAATTTTAGGTTTAACTTTTGACCAAAGTCTTGAGTTATAACCAAAAGCTGGTGGCTTGTGTGGTTGTAAACAAAGATAAGCAATGCTAGAAAAGCATATATAAGCATTTGTCTTAAGTCCAGATATGATCATATTTTTGCACATGATTTTGGTCAGTGCTTTGTTTAACTGACATGATTACTGCTATCAAAATGGTCCCAAAGAGGACTTCCTCCAAGATGGCTGCCCAGATGACACCATGACAGGGAGGCTTCCTGAATACACCATCAAAATGCTGGAATATAAACTAATATAATAACAGAGAGAAGGAAAAAAGAGGGAGATGGGTCCTCTGGACCCAAGAAGAATCTAAAACGAGAACTGTAGCCCATGGAAAGAGTAAAAGAATGAAATAAACAAAGGCGGAGACCAGAAGCACCTCTGTCGGGAGTGGAACCCAATCAGCGCTGCGACCCGAGCCGAGCCGAGAAGGTACGATCCAGGTGCTCTTGATACGCGTGGAGTTGCCGGGAGAATTGCGGCGGTGTGGCGCGACAATAGAGCCGACGGT
>RJWM01029098.1:0-24844 GCA_004363535.1 Dasyprocta punctata | reverse complement strand
AATCCCACTTGATCGTGGTGTATAATCTTGCTGATAACTTTCTGTATTTTATTTTCCAGTATTTTATTAAGAATTTTTGCATCTATGTTCATTAGGGAGATTGGCCTGTAATTTGCTTTTTTGGTTGTGTCTTTCTGTGGTTTTGGTATTAGGGTAATACTTGTTTTCAGGAATGAGTTAGGGAGACTTGCCTCCCTTTTGATTTCATGAAGAGTTTGAGGAGTATTGGCAGTAAGTCTTCCCTAAATTTCTTGTAGAATTCAGCAGTGAATCCATCAGGACTTGGGCTTTTCTTTGTTGGTAAAGTTCTAATTACATTTTCAATATCATTAGCTGAAATGAGGTTATTCAGCAGTTTTACATCTTCTTGATTCAGCTTTGGTAATTCATAGGCTTCTAGGAACCTGTCCATTTCTTCTGTGTTATGGAACCTATGTGAGTAAAGGTTTTCAAAGTAGGTGTTGATGATCCTCTGTACTTGCACAGGGTCTGTAGTGATTTTACTCTTTTCAGTTCTTATTGCATGAATCTGTTTTTTCTTTCCTCTTTTTGATAAGGTTGGCTAGGAGTTTGCCAATTTTATTTGCTCTTTCAAAGAACCAACTCTCCAATTCATTAATCTTTGTATTGTTTTCTTAGTTTCAACTGCATTAATTCCTGCTCTGATTTTGATAATTTCCTGTCTTCTTTGGGCTTTGGGCTTTGGACTTGACTTGCACTTCTTTTTTAGAAGTTTGAGGTGCTTCATTAGGTTGTTTATGTGTGTTCTTTCTATTTTTATGCTGTGGGAGTTTAGTGCTATAAATCTCCCTCTGAGGACTGCTTTCATTGTATTTCACAGGTTCCAGTAATTTGTATTTGCATTTTCATTCAATTTTAGATATTGTTTAATTTCTTCTTTAATTTCTTCTGTGACCCATTGATTGTTTAGGTGAGTAGTATTTAATTTCCATATGTTTATGGGGGTTCTTGTGGGTTTTTTTGTCATTCATTTCCAATTTTACTGTGCTATGGTCAAATAATATGCATGGAATTATTTCAGCTCCTTTGCATTTACTTAAGCATATTTTGTGAGCCAGTATATGATCTATTTTAGAGAGTGACCCATGTACAACTGAGAAGAATGTGTATTCTGATGTTGATGGGTGGAACACTTGGTACATATCTACTAGGTCCATTTGTTCACAAGTTTGATTCAGTCCTGTTATTTCTTTGCTGATTTTTTGTTTGGTTGATCTGTCTCTCTGTGACAGTGGGGTGTTAAAGTCCCCAGGTTATAGCTGTATTACTGTTTATTTGGTTTTTCATGTCTATAAAGAATTATTTTACATAGTTGGGTGCTCCCATATTCGGTGCATATATGTTTATGATTGTAATCTCTTCCTCTTGAAGTTTTCCCCTAACAAGTATGTAGTGACCTTATTTATTTCTTTTGATCATTTTCAGTTTGGAGTTCACATTGGCTGCAAACATAATAGCTACTCCTGCTTTTTTCTGGGTTCCTGTTGCATGGAGTATTGTTTTCCAGTCTTTGGTTTTAGTCTGTGAGTTTTCTTTTGAGTGAAATGTGTTTCTTGTACACAGCATATTGTTGGATTTTGTTTCTTAACCCACTCTGCCAGTCTGTTTCTTTTTATTGGTAAATTCAGACCATTTGCATTGATTGATATAACTGATATGTACTGACTCATCGCTGTCATGATATCTTTCTGTTGTTGGTTTTCTACATTTTTTATTTAATTATTTACCCCTGCTTAGTGGTTTCCTTCTGTTGTTGCTCTTAAGATTGCAACTATCTTTGTCTCTTTCTAGAGTGTCTTTCAGTACTCTTCATAGTGTTGGTTTGGTGACCATAAATCTCTTCAGTTGTTCTTTGTCATGGAAGTATCTTATTTCTCCATCTATTTTTAAAGTTAGGTTTGCAGGATACATCAATCTGGGTTGAAAGTTGTCTCCTTTCAGGATTTGAAATACTTCACTCCAAACTCTTCTTGACTTAAAGGTCTGTGTTGAGAAGTCTGCGGTAATTCTGATAGGCCTTCCTTCGTAGGTGATCTGTTTCTTTTCTCTGACAGCTTTTAGTGTTTTGTTCTTGTGCTGTATTTCTGATACCCTATATGTCTGGGTGAAGATTTATTTTGGTTATGGTCATTCAGGGTTCTACATGCCTCACTTACCTGTATATCAGATTCTCTTCCCATGTTTGGAAAATTTTCCACTGTTATTTCTGCAAATAGTCTTTGCAGGTCATTAGTATTGAGCCCTGCTTTTTCATTTATGCCTATTAATCTTATGTTATTTCTCTTGGCATCGTCTTGCAGCTGTTGAATTGTTCTTTCTTGCTTCCTTGTTATTTTTAAGAGATCTTTTCTTTCATGATCATAGGCGTCCATGCTGTCTTTGAGGTCTGAGACTCTCTTTGATTTCATTCAAGTGGTTTTGCCAAGTTTCCATGGAATCTTTCATTTCCTGAATTTCTGTTTGAAGCTGTTTCATGCATTCCATTTGTGTCTTATATTGTTCATTCAAAGTTTCCATCATTTTCATATGTTCTTCCATTTTTTATCTTGATCTTCTTTAGATACACACAGCATTTCTTTCATAGTCATTGTCATTTCAATTTTTAGCTGAGAGATTACTTCTGATTTGAGTTTCTCTATAGCTTCATGGAGTTGTTTCTTTACTTCATTTGCTATCATTTCAGAAAGTTCAGTTGTGTGACTTCCAGTGTCTTCTATTTCAGTCTCTCTTGAGTTTGTTCTCAGTGGGCTGGGGGATTGAGACTCTCTGTTGGTCTTTCATTTTGTCATTTTCTTCTGGGACCTGTGTGGTTGGTCAGGCAGTCTCCTGATTAATTGCACTGGAACACTGTGCTGGGTAGAGCTTCAATTCTCCAGATTATGGCACTGGACCCTTGTGTTGTGTGGTCTGTGAGGCTGGCCACATGTACCCCTGATGTATTTTGTTGGGTTACTCTGGGATGCTGGGCTGGACAAAGTTTGTATCCTCCCTGTAGCTAGCAGGGTGACACCCCTAGAACTTGTTCCTGGGGTCTAGAACCTGGCTGTGTAGCATTCACAACCCCTGTGACCCAGGTGGCTAGCAGAGATGCAGCCCTGGGGTGTGCCACTGGACCTTGAGCCTGGCTAGGTGGAGTCTGAAATCTCTGGAATCCAGGTGAGTAGGCAGAGTGCACCCTGGAATGTGGCACCATCTGGACCTTGTGTCTGGCTGCAAGGAGTTCAGAGCCTCTGGAGTGGGTTTGCAACCTCTAGGACCTGCTGTGGGGCCACACCCCTGACCAATGGAACTTGCCTTGTGCTCTGATGTGCAGAGCTCAAGTTCTCTAAGGCCCTGCAGCTATACTGGCCACCCCCTGATGAGCAGCTCTGGGGCTCTGGGCTGGGCTTGGCTCAATACCTCTGTGTCCTGCAAGGCTGGCCAGGCGTTCCCCTGATGGGTTGCACTGAAATGCTGGACTGGTAGAATTCAGTCCTCTGTGCAGCTAGTGAGAATGCACTCCCAGCATGTGTTGCTGGAGCCTCCACCTTACTGGGTGGGAGGCGGAACCTCTGGGACCCAGGAGGCTAGATGGAGCACACCCTGGAGCGTGATGCCACCTGGACCTTGTGTTTGGCTGCAGGGAGTTCAGAGCCTCTGGAGAGCAAAGCAAGCCCAGGTGAGTTCCAGGCATATAGTGCCAGGGCCTTGCTTATGGTTGGGCGGGTTTGCAACCTCTAGGACCTGCTGTGCGCCCGCACTCCCTGAACCTCAGATTTCATTTTTAATGCAAAAAAATTTTTTTAAATAATAGAGCAACCATAACGAAAAAGATATTCATATTGCTGATTTCTCTTGATTCATTGACGGGAAAGTTTTGTGCTAATACTTTTCTGGACTATGTTTCACATCTGTATCTTATACCCTAAACAACTGTTGTGAATATAACAATATGCAATGTGTTGATTATTGTTACTTTCCTATTAGCTTGTAGTGAAATTCTGTTTTATTTTAATTTCTAACTTTTCTTCTGTTTAAAATAAAAATAAATAAATAAAAAATAAAAGGAATCAGGTAGAAATAATAGAAATGAAAAACAAAATTGAAAGCCATGCCAGTAGACAGGGCCAACTAGAGGACAGACAAGAGGACTTGAAGACAAAAATGATGTAGTTGATCACTTACTAATACTCTAAAAACAACAATAAACCATCGGAGGTTGATTCAAGAGCTTCTAGATAACTCTAAAAGAACAAATCTAAGAAGTGTAGGTATCAAGGAGGAATTAACAAGGAAACTAAAGGCATAAATTTTTTTTTCACTAAAATCATTGCAGAAAACTTTACAGGTCTAGATATTGAAATGTATATTCAGGTATATGAGGTATTTAGAACTCCAAATAGACATAACAGAAAATTACCTCTTCTTGACACATCATAGGCAAAATCCCAGAACGTCAGAAAAAAAAAGAGAGCACTAAAAGCTAATAGAAAAAAAATCATCAAATATCTTAAAAGAATAGTCTTTCTTAATGACAATAGATTTCTCAGTGAAACCCATAAAGGGTACAAAATCTTGAAGTAAAGCTGCAAGCACTAAAATATTTGCCAATTCAGATTACTATATCCTGCAAAATTATTCTTTAAGATTAATGAAGAAATAAAGGTCTTCTGCAACAAAGAGAATTTAGAGAAACTCATGACCAAACCAGCATTACAGAAAATAAGCAAGTGAATTCTAAACAAGGACAGCAAAAGCAATATTATTAAAAAGCACTAAGAAAATAAAGCATAACAGAAAGAATAGATAAACAAGAGGAAAGTGGAAAAATTACTGAAAAATAATAAAATGACAGGAATTACTAAATACCTCTCAAAAGTAACACTCAGTATAAATAATCTTAACTCCCCAATCAAAAGATAGAGTACATCACAAAACAAAATCCCTTTATATGTTTTTTGCAAGAGACACACTTTATCCACAAAAAAATTCACAGACTGAAAATGAAGATAGAAAATGATATTCCATGCAAATAGAGCTCATAAGCAAGCAGCAATAACTAGCCTAATTTCAGACAAAGTGAACTTTTAGTCAAAACTGATCAGAAGAGGCAAAGAAGATCACTGCATTTCATAAAGGGAAGAACTCATCAGTAAAAGATAATAATTTTGAATATATATGCAGTGAATATTGATGCACCAAATTTCACAAGAACTACTTAACATAAATAGTAAAATAGGCACCAATAAAATCATAGGTGGAGAATTCAATAGCCAACTTTCACAAAGAGACAGGTTAGCCAAAAGCAAAAATTTAGCAAAGAAATATCAGAGCTGAGCCATACTACTGAATATAGACCACAGATAGCTTTAAAGTTTTATCAACAAAAGCAGAATACATATTCTTCTCAGCAGCCCATGGAACTTTGTAAAACACAGACCATATTGTAGGCCATAAATAATGTTTAAATAAATACAAAAGAACTGAAATGATATCTCTCATCCTATCAGATAACTGAGTCAGATCACAGAAACTGTGAAAAATATGAAGACTATATAATATACTATTGAATGATCAATTAAAAGTGGTTCAAGGAAGGAATTAAAAGCCTCTAAAAATCAAATGATGATGGTAATACAACATGATAAAACTGTAGGACACAAGGAGAGCAGTTTTAAGAGGTAAGTTTAAAATGTTGAATGACTACATGAAAAAAATAGAGCAATCTCAAATGAATAATTTAATGATGCATGTCAACTTCCTAGAAAAATACAAGCAATTCAAATCCAAACCTTATAGAATTAATGAAATTATAAAGATCAGAATAGAATACAATGAACTTGGCATAAAAGCAATAGTCAGAGGATCAATGAATCAAAGTGTTGGTTCATTGAAGGAAAAATGACATCAATAAATTTATCCCCCAATAAAAAGAGAGAAAAGACCCATATCAATGCAATTAGAAATTTAAAAGGTAAAATCAAATTGGACAGCACTAAAATCCAGAGAATTAGGAGAAACTTTAAAAAGCTTATATTTCAATAAATTGAATTCTCCAGGAAAAAATGAATAAATTCCTAGACACATTGTTACAGCAACTGAGTCAGACAGAAATATGATAGGCAGTCAGACAGGGCTAGGTCCTCAAAGGAGCCAGTGCAGAAGCCCAGATACTTTGCAACTGTGGGGGAGACAGGCATCTCCTGCTGTGGGCCAGATCTCAAGACAGGAGGCAGAACAAATACAACCACATCCTAAAGATCAACAGTCCAAATAGTTCTGTCACTATGAGGAAGTCAGGAGTCAGCATTCCAACCCACTACAGGAAGAGTCACTGCTGTTAAGCATCCCTGCTTACTACGTGACTTGCCTCCCCATTTGTCCTTGATTTAATCAATTCTACCTGAGCAATTAATCTTATTGGTTAACCATAGTTATGTCCCACCTTATGCCCACTTGCAGGTTCCTATTTTCCTCACCTTGGACCCGTCTAATCTCATGATTTTACTCTATAAAAGTACATAGAAATGACAGAGCCTTTGGCAACCCACTCAGGACCCCTTCTGTCCCTCAGACAGAAGCTTTCTTTCTCTCACTAAATATATTCTGCTCTTATCCTCCGTTGTACCTAAAATTCATTCTTCGATTTTCGAGAACATGAACTCGCGCTGGACATACAGTAGGTTGGGAGTTTCATTCCCCTATATCATTTGGAGGTCTGAGATCATTTTTCCTTTATCAACATGATTACCAAAATTTAACCAGAACGTATAAAAGCACTGAAGAGACTAATAATAATAGTTAATAGAATTGAAGTTGTAATACAAAAGAAATCTATCAACTAAGAAAAGAGCAGGACACAGTAGATTCATCAATAAATTTTACCAGAACTTCAGTGAAGAAATAATGCCAATATTCATCAAACTCTTCCTTGAAATTAAAATGAAATTAACACTGTTGAACTCATTCCTTAAAGGTAGCATTATCCTATTACTAAAACTGAACAAAATCTCAAGGAATAAAAGAAAAATATGAACCCATATTCTTAATGAACATAGATGAAAAGACTCTCAACAAGAAACTGACTGGGTGCAGCAAATCATTAGAAAGATTTTACGTTATAGCTAAGTCAGCTTTATTCAAGGGAAGCAAGGATGGTACAACATAAAACATGAATAAATCCATAAATGTAATGCATCACGTAAATGGAAGTCAGAATACAAATCACACGATCGTCTCAACAGATGCTGAGAAAACCTTTGACAAAATCCAACATCCATTCATAAGAATTTATTTTTGCATAAGAAACGCTGATGAAAATAGTTGTGGAAGGACATTACGTCAACCTAATGGAGAAAAACTCAAAGCATTCTCTCTGCAATAAGGAGCAAGATGATGGTGCCCATGCTTGCTTCTTTTGTTCTGTTAAGTACTCAAAACTTTAACCAAAGCAATTAGGCAAGAAAAAGAAATGAAAAGACTATGAAGAGGAAAGAAAAATGTCAAACTATATATGATGTGACACTTTATGTAGAAGACCTAAAAAACTTCACCAAAAGACACTTAGACAAATAAACACATTCAGAAATATGACAGGATACCAAATCAACAGACAAAAATCAATACTCTTCTTATCCGTTAATAATGAACCCACAGAGAAAGAAATCAGGGAAACAATTTCATTTATTTTAGCCTCAGAAGAAATTAAACACCTAGGAACTGACTTAACCAAGGAGGTGATAGACCTCAATAATGACAACTTTAGAACTCTGAAGAAAGATATTGAAGAGGACATTAAAAATTAGAAAGACATCTCTTGTTCCTAGAGAAATAAAATCAATTTTGTCAAAATGGTCATATTACCAAAAATGATGCATAACTTTAATGTAATCTCAATCAAAATACCAACAACATTCTTCACAGAGGTATAAAAATCAATCTTAAAATTAATATTAAGCTAGAAGAGAATCACACAGCCAAAGCAATTCTGAGCACATAGAGCAAAGCAGGAGGCATTATAATCTTGGATTTCAAGTTATACTAAAAGGCTACAGTAATAAAAACACCATGACACTGGCACAAAAATAGAAATGCAGACCAATGTAATACGATAGAAGACACAAAAGTACTTCATGTACCCTTAGCTGTTCAAGAATTGACAAAGGGTTAAAATCAAATCCTGGGGAAAAAGCCTTATAAACCAGTGGTAGTGGGAAAACAAGTTAACCACATGCAGAGGAATGAATCTAGATCAATATACCTCATCTTGTATTAAAATAAAATAAAAATGGATCAAAGACCTAGATACAAGAACAAAAACACTATCCAGGAGAAGAGTTGATAGGTAAAACACTTTGAAGATGTAGGTATGGGCAAGGGCTTTCTGAACAGCACAAAATTACCCATGCAAAGTGGGTTCTTTTCTCATTTCATGGAATCAATTTTGGGCTGAATATCTCAGTTTAATTTTACTTTCAAGTCTTCTCTTCATAAAAATTATATTTGCTAGAGAAATCTGTTTCAATTTCTTCTCTTTCAAAAGTGAGTGGCACATCTAGCGTCATACTCTTCAACACACAGTCATTGAGTACATGAATGGTCTGCCAACATCAGTGTAAAATGCGAACGAGAAAGAACTTTTGATTCAGACATCTGCAGAAGCCTACATCCCCAAGCGGTGACATTTTCCACAACTGGCTCATTTTTCTGAAGCTTGCCTTGGTTATAGGAGATGAATAGTGTCTACGTTCCAGGGCAACTGTGGCAGCGAGAAGATATTTCTAAATATTTTGAACTAAGAATTTACTGTATTAGCTTGATCACGTTGGGTAGAATCACTCTGTAAATGTGATTGTAAATTAACCAATAGTGTGCTGATAAATGCCTAACTATAGTTGTCTAGTGGGTGGAAAAATCCCGGTTGTAGATTTTAGTAATTGCTGTATCATAAGTCCTCCTGGTAAGCACCAGCCCAGTACTGAACACTGACAAGTCTCTTTTTTTTTTTTTCTCTTTCTGAAAATATACAGGTCCACAAGGGGAAGAGTAGTCACGAGGGAGGGCTCATAGGAATCAATCTGTCTCTTGGTCTCTCTCTCTCTCTCTCTCTCTCTGTCTCTCTCTCTCTCTCTCCACACACACACACACACACACACACACACACACACACACACACACACAATTTATTTGCAGCATAGACATTTTTCTCTCCTAGAAGAAAAGAATTGCTCACTGTGATTTTTATCTTCTGTTCCTCGGATATTTGGTCTAGATTTTCATTTTTAAAAATTGTAGGGCTATATTACAGTAGAAAATTAGAAATTTTAGAGTAGTTTTTGCCCTGGTTCTCATTCTTTGTTTAATATATGCAATTGCAAATACCTGATATTGTATCTCTCTTTCCTGTTCTTAAATCTACTGGAGGATAAGGCCAGGTGACAACCAGTTCAGAGTTCTATTCTTTAGGCAAAGAGACGTTTGTGTTCCTAGAGGTAGGGCACAACTTTGCTTGCATGAACCATCTTGCTCTTTTCATTGTGTGACTCTAGATAAAGCACTGTTCCACTTTTTGGACTAAATGGCAAGCACTTGCTCCTCCCCTTTGTTAATCTACCTTGCTTTAGGAATTAGCTTTTCTTTTTTGCTGAAGAGTTACAGCTTCCTTTATTTAGGCAAGTCATTATTGTTAATCACTGTTGTTTTAACGTGATATATATCCCCAACTCTAGGAGCAGAATTGACAAAAACTAGTGTCATCAGATGCTAATTTAAGTATTGTTGTTCAATCAGCTATTACTATTTTATTTACAGCTGACCTGCAGTTATCTATTCCAAAGATAAAGATAGATAATGGCTTATAGCGAACATTAAAACCAAATATACAAGGGTTTCAGCATTAACCTAATTACTAAGAAATTTAAAACATAACTTTTTCAAGTGTGGTCACCATGATTAATAATAATGATCCATATGACTTTTCTATTTCTGTCATAGCAAGTCATCACAAAGTCAGTGATTTAAATTTATTATTTTACATTCCTAGGAATCAGCAGTCTGTGAAGGGTCTCAATGGACTAACATCAAAGTACCAAAGAACTGAGTTCCTTTCTGAAAAATTAGGAAAAAATCAGGTTCTTTTTCAGCTTCACTGGTTCACTTGAATTGAATTCATGATCTCCTCCATTGTCTTCAAAGCCAGAAGCATTGTATCTCTTTGACCTGCCTTCCACTGGCACAGTTCTTTTCCTAATCATAGCCCAGAAAGGGTCTCTCTTGCTAAAAACACTGATGATCAGATTAGACACACCAACAATTTGTGCTATTTCCTCTCTTAAGATTCTTAAAGTTAACCCCTTCCACAAACTTCCTCTATGAAATATATGAGACATAACAGATTCATATATTTTGGGGATGCATATCTTTGGAGAAAAACTTTCTGCTTACCAGAAATGGCTACCAATTACTTTGCTGTTTATATCTTACTTTTTCTCTCAATAATATCATTATGCAGAGATTCTCATCTCTTCTTTTACATATGAGGAAATCATGGCTCAGAGAAATGATATTGCCAAAGGTAATCTAGCCATGAAGTGTCAAGCTGAAGTCTGAACTGAACTCATTATGTGTTCTTATTCACTTCCTTCTGCTTTCAGTCCTATCAAAGACTGTGCAATCTACTGTAATTCTCTCATTTAAAAGAATTTCCATGGCAACAGTCAGGTTGCTGTGTTGATACTGGAGGGGTTTCAGAAATATATGCAATGGCTTATGGCTTACATTGGAAATAAAAATTATTTTGGATGTCATGTCCTGTCATCAGTGACCTCCTGAAGCAACAAAAGAAAAAACTCACTGAGGGTATTTCTAGAATAGAGGTAGGCTGGCTCCACCAAGTTTTGCCCACCATAGTTACACACAGGATAAAAAATGTAAAAATAAATCTGAAAATTAAATGAAGCCTCTCCAATATAGCTGTGTTAGAACTCAGAGCTGTCATTCAGAGAAGAATACAGAATGAATTCCATTTTAATCTCAGTTAGACTTATTGTCATATTGGGGAGAGAGGAAAAACTCACAAAGACCATGACTTATAAAGCCACTCTCTGAAAAATAACTCAAATGCAACTTAAGAGAACAGGTTACCTCAATTTTCATGGAAATGGCCCCAAATGCCAAAATTCTACTGCTGATGGCAAAAAGTGACAACAGAAAGATCAAAATGAGTGGACCTACAGAAATTTTTTTGTTTCATCAACACATTTTTTATTACATCTTTTTTATTTCTATACATTTCAGATATCACTTCCTATTATATTTTGAGGACAGGAACTTATTCAATATGTAGCCACATCATTTAGGATCTAACAGGAAGCAAATGCTTCATAAATGTTGGCAGAATGCAATTGAATATTTACATTACCCTGATAGGGTGGTTCTCAAATGCAGTCTAAAGATTGATAGTATGCTTTATCAATTAAGGAGACCTGAACAATATAGATTCTCCATATTTATTGCAGAAATTATTAAGTACAAGACCCATGATCAGGCCCAGACACTTGGATTTCTTCTGAACCTGTAAGTGTTCCAGTATACACTAAAGTTTTAGAACAATTATCTAGCCTCGTACACAAATTCATAGGCAATATGCTTGACACATTTGTCAAAAGCAAACCTTGATTTAGTATTCCCTATAAAAGTAAGTGAAGAACATCTCTCGTTTATTATGGTCCTACTCTGTGCCAAAACTGGGTCGAGACAGTCAAGAATAGCATATTTAGCCCTGTCCCTGCAAAACTTAGCTTTGTATTGGAAACTATCTAGCATGTCTTTAACATTCAGATTCATCCAGGATAGTTCAGGGGACCGGTGAGGAACTGAGGAAATTTCTTGCAAGCACTTCCATAGAAGAGAAGACATGAGATCCATTGATTGCCTCAAGGACTATGAAAATACAGCAAGAAAGAAAGATTGCTGCTGATTTGTATTGAAAATAGTCCACTGTGCCAGACTTCAGCGAGCCCTTTACATGGTGAGTGACAGCGTTCTTGGCAAGGACACTGAGGCATGACCTATAACTTATGTATTGTTCACAGAGTTTGATTGCTATGCTTTCAGCAAAAACAAGAACATAATTCTCACTTTTGGTTTTAAGTGACAAGAATGGGACCACAAAGACAAATGAGAAAATGAAAGAAAAAATGAAAGAAAGAAAAAAAAAAAACCTTGATGGCCAATAGAATTATTCTGTGTAGCTCAGAAGACACAACCCTGATAATTCTCAAGTATCTGAATTACAGAAAGATGGCTGTGTCATTATAGTTCTGTTCTTTTGTTGTGGTGGTGGTGGTGGTTGTTGATATGTGTTTGCAGTTGTGGGGAGTTTTTTCATGCACATAACACATTTTAATACCTTTTTTCCCTTCCCCATCTATCCTTTTCCTCTCTCTCTCATCTCTTGGTCACTTTTCCTTTTCCAACAGTTATATCCTTTTTTTTTCTATTATCTAGCTTTCATTTTGTTCTTTATTTGTGTTGTAGGTTTCTCATGTAAGACAGACCATGAAATAGTTAGGCTTGTGTGTGTGATTTATTTCACTTAACCTGTTCTTACTCATAGGCTAATGCAGTGTGGCCAGGAAAACACTGGTTGTAATGAAACAATGAGAATAACAAAAGAGTAATATGAACTAAGACAGTATGAACTAATCTCTACTTCAGTGTGAGTTTATACCCAGAGATTATGAAAAAAATTTAAAATAATGTGAAAGCAATGAAAAATAAAAACAGAAACAAGACAAAGGTAGCATCAGAAGTACTCTATAAACAACTGGACAAGGATCTGAAACTCTAATTTCTAACCTGGAGTTAGTTTCTTCAGTCAATAGCTCACATGTAAAGAGTGACTTAGCAAATATCCTGAACTCTGAAGGTAATTGTTTTAATACTAATGTGGGATTAGCAAACAGTGCCACTTATGATATTCCTAATGTGAACATCATTATCTTTCTACAATAAAAAAATAAAAAATGACTAAAATTCTGGCTAACATTAAAATTATTTGCCCCTCCTCTCAACCCTTCTGCCAAAATTTAACTTCCCCCACTGAGGGGAAAGAAAAAAAATCAATTGCTCTATAAATTAGGGAAGTCAGCTAGGATAGGGTACTTAATGTGACCATTTCTATTGCAATAATGCAGAAATAAAAGATTTAATAAAAATGGTATAATGGGAAGGAGTTATGATTTTATCTTCGAGTTAAAGTCACATTTTTTCTCTACACTAGATGAATTAAAGAGGTGGATTGAGCAAGAAACTCACCTGGTGAACACACTGCTTTTGCAAATATAAGTAGCACACAGCAGGCTTTAACTGTTATAATTTGCTTACCCGTATGTGGTATTACATAAAATAAAGAGGAACTGAAACAAGGGAGTGAGAAATGCGATTTTTAGTATAGCTTCACTGTCAGCAATGGAAATTGTGTTTCTGAAACCAAGAGTATCATTGATGAAAACATCCTCCGACATGCTCAACACTGCCTTGGGATAAATTCTTCCAGAAACCATGGAATAATTCTCTTTATTTTGCACTATTATGGCATTTTATTGTCTACTTTAGGTAATGTTGTGAAGCTCTTACGCTGCCCTCTGCTGTTTTCTGAGGTGCATGAGCAGGTTGCTCACAAATAGGAAGCTGGCTTCATTTAGATCAAATGAAGTATTTTTCAGTATGTATTCAGTATCAGGAATATAAGAACAATTTATGGCAAAAATGACAGTGTAATGGATAAAGCATAGTTCTCAGAATCAAACAGAATGAGTCCTGATCCTTTCCCTACCTCATGCCAACTTTGAGACTATAGAAAATTCATTAAAATCCTCTCAAAATCAGGACTCAGTCTCCTTATATCCAAAATGGGAATACTAATACTTATTTGCATCATATTTTAAGGATAAGTCATGCATGCCAAATTCCAGAAACAGATTAGACATCAATAATATGAAGTTGTTACAGAAGAGATTAATCAAGCAATCAAAGAGGATAAATAAGTGAAAGATCTGGCAATTATGCATCAGTAGAAAAAACTGATTAGATGTGTATGGTAGAAATGTATTTAATGTGACTATTAGCTTTGAAAATTAAACAGCTGTAGGACATTTAAACTGGTAGCTAAGTGAAGACCATCCAGCAAAAAGGAGAAATGGCAAGAGCAGCCAGGAGGCTAATGCTGTAGCTGGAGATGGAGAGGCAGGAGGGCATAATTGGGAAAATATGCAACAACATTAAGGAGAAAGAGGCAAAACCAACATAGTAATGGTGGAGACTGAAGATGAACAATTTGGCAATAGATAGGATACAGGATGTGAAGAACAGAATATTTGACTGTGGATGTGTTGGAGTAATAGTAGTGATCAAATTCAGAGTGAATAAGAATCAGGATTGGCAAGAAAAAGAGATGGAATTAGTATTTGGGGAAGGAGGAAACTGACATTTATTTGGTCCCCACTAAAAGAATTAATTCTCTTCATTCCATACAATGATCTTGAAATATACTATATTATTCATAGATTTCAGTAAAGAAAATTGAGATCCAGTGTGTCTTGTTAACAGCACCTAGTAGAGGATACAGAAACTTGTTTTAAACAGATTTATTTACTTTTCAAGTTACACACGCTTTCTCAACTTATATGCTAGTGTAGTATCAGTAAAAAGAAACAGTAAACAAAGTGGTGAAAACTTCATACTTAAGGTTCTCAGCACTTGTGATTCTCCCATGGATGCTGTTGTTTCCTCAGGGGAGGATAATGGAAAAATGATACCTGTATGTCATCTTAATACACAGGTCCACCCATGAGCATTCTCAGAGGGTTTGTTTTTGCTGGGCATTATGCATTTATTGGTGTTTGAAATGAACCATAGATTTGACATCTGATTTAAAGTTTCTTCAGATTCCCATTTGTTTTGTCAGGATTCATTACTCTCCTGCTACTATGCTACATGTTTAATTCCCTGAAAAAAGCTGATAGGAACACTGCAGCCGAATGATAATAGAGAATACTTTCCCGCTCTCACCGCTTATCTCCTACCAACCGATCAGGTCTGAACAACACTGAATGGCACAGTTTCCTTCTATTTTACCTTAGTCTTCACTACAGAGTAGTTCTATACAGGCCTGACCAGCATTCTAGAATCCAGTGTCTTCCAAGAAAAGAATTTCCAAACTGAAAGAAAATAGAACATAAAGTCAAAGATACACAGGAGCCTCAAAGAGGCCTCCCATCCAAAAAAGACAGAATTCAAACTAGTCTTTCACAGATGCCAATGCCCTAGAAACCTTCTGACTTTCCTATTTCATAATGTCATCATTATAATATTTGTATTAAATCAAAACTAATATTTATATTAGATCAATACTGTGCTTGTATTTTCCAAGCAGTCACCAACACAAAATTATTTATGTGAAAGAATTATTGGGGTAACAAGCAAGAGGTAGCAGAGCTTTTGTACTATGCTGCTGGTGACAGCTATCAAGGGAGAGAGGGAAGGAAAGAAAACTCTTGTAGAAAGAGCAAATAAGGAGTCTTCATTGTACCCACATTACCTACTGAAGGTTTTTATTTTTCTCCCTAGAATAGATCCAGTTTGCTTGATAATTGACATGAATGTAGTAATTGATCATAGGGACAAAATTTAGGATTATTATTCATATATGCCTCCTGAAACTGGAGACCTTAGCAGCACGTTTTTGTGACAGTTTAAGTAACTATCTCAATAGATCCGTGCTGGAATTTTAGAGAAAGATTTGGAAACAAACTTGCTATGTTCATTTATTAGCTTCATTACTCAGGTGGAAAAAGAAAAGATTCTTGGCATCATCATTCAAGACTGCATTGGGAGCATTTTGATCAATACAATACAGAAGCAAAATACAAAGAATGTCAATGTGAATAGCAGGATTATAGGTATAGAAAAATCTAAAAGAATCTGTGAATTATATAATGGGTAAATTTTGGCAAGCATGTTGTATAGGTCAATGTACAAAAATCAACTGTAGTATCAAATAAAAATTAAAAATAGAATATAAAATTTTAAGATGATACCTCTTAAGTTAGCATCATACACTCCACATTCCTCTAGAAAAATGTAATAAAAGAAGTTAAAGAACTAAAATAACAATGAAACTATAAAATATTATTAAGAAAATTAAAAAAAACATGAGTGGAGAAATGTGCAGTGTTCAGTAATTGACATACTCAACATTGTGAAATATATAAATTATATTCAAGTTGATATATAGATTTGATAAAATTCCAAGTTCCACCATAGAGATTTGAGATAATTGATGTGATGAATCTAAAATTCATGTGGAAATTAAGAAAATAAGCAACGTTTGACCCTGAAGTTCAGTAAGAAAGGAGCTTGCCTCAGTAAACAGCAATTGGTCAATTGGATATCAGTATTTACTCATCTGTTTAATTTCAGTTTTATTTTGTGTCACTTTTTTAAAACTAAAAAAGAATAAAATCAATGATATAGAGTTTCAAAACAAAATAATAGATTAGCATTAATTAATATGTTGCGTATTTTTAACTTCAAAGTAGTTGTTCAGATTACAAGATATATGCATGAAAAATGATCAGACAATGAAAGTACAAACTGTTCTTTTTGATGAACTAACAGAGATGAGAAGTATATCTATCTTGTATATATATACACACTTATATATGCACATATATATACATATACGTATCATATATTCATATAATCTTTTCCCTTCTGTCTTATCTCCTTTACCCCATCCCAGTAGTTCTTTCATTTTGAGAAGTTCTTTTCCCTTTCACTTTCACAATATCTATTGTATATTTGAATAATAATGCATTCATTTATGAGGGAAGATGTTTGGATACATATACAATGTAATATGATTAAGTCAATAGTCATCACCTCAATTGCCTATTATGTCTATGGTGTGATGTTTGAAATTTGCTTTCAGTTATTTTGAAATTTACATATATTAATATTGACTATATTCACCAAACAGTACAGTATATCTCAAAACTTATTCCTCTTGTATATCTGAAATTCTGTACCCTTTGTTCAACAATTCCTCATTTTTTTCCTCACCTTGCATCCTGAGAGTGTGGTAATCCCCATTCCATTCTCTCCTTCTATGGGTTTAAAATATTGGGATTCTACAGGTAAATGAGATCATATGGTATTTATCTTTCTGTGCCTGGATTATTTCAAATAACACAATATTCTCCATAGTTTAATGTATGTTATCATGGGTGACAGTATTTCTTAAATTTTAAGGCCACATTGTTACTTATTGCTTAAATATAGCATATTTTCTTTGCTCAACCACTGATGGATAACTGATTCAATATTCTAGCTACTGTGAGTAATGCTGCCATGAACATAATGTAGGTATTCATTTCACATATTGATGTCTCTCTCTCTCTCTCTCTCTCTCTCTATATATATATATATATATATATATATATGTATGTATATTCAGTAGTTGAATTACTGACTCATAAGGTACTTCTATTTTCGGTTTTTGAGAAGCTACCATACTATTTTTCATAACGACTTTACTAAGTTATGTTCCCACTAACAATATACAAGAGGTCCCTTTTCTCCCACTGCCTCCAGAATTTACTATGTTAGTGTTGGCTATAGATTGTAACCAGTGCAGCACTCAGGTGCAGCAGGTTGATGGTAAAGAAGGCTTGGCATTTGTGGAAGGAGGGAACATATGGGTAGGCTGAATTTTCTGCTCAATTGTGCTGTGAACTTAAACTACTCTAAAAAAATAACATCTATGGGAGAAAAATCCAATTTAAAAATAGACAAAATCTTGAATAATTTCTTCAGAATAAAAATATATTTAAATAGTCAATAAGCATGCAAAAAGGTGTGCAATGTCTTAAGTATAATCCTAAACAGAATGACAAAAATATCAGTGATGATATAAAGAATTGGAACTGTCCTATACTGGTGAGGATGTAAATTGATACAAGCAATTTGCAAACTACTTAGCTACTCATTACAAGGCTAAGTCTATGTCTGTGGATTCCCGTTCTTTGATATGTACATATATTCACTAAAAGCATGCAGCATTATTTATAGTAGTCAAAGGTAAAAACAACATTACTAATAGTAGTCAAAGGTGGAAACAAACCATTTGCCCATCAACAGTGAGATGGTTAAATCTGAAAATGATCAAACTATTGGTACATATGAATAATGGATAAAATTTACAAAGTGTTAGGTAAAAAATGCAGTATATATTATACATTTCCATTTATGAACACTTCAGAAACATGCAACACCAATGCACAGTTATTAGTTAGGATATGTCTTACCCCTGGAGAAAATATAGTAGCTAGGAGAGGGAAGAAGGTAATTGTTGGGAGATATTCATACTGTTTCATTTCTGAATATGGGTGTCATTTATACACTTGTGTTTATTTTGTAGGAAATCATTAATGTATGCATTTATGATTTTTCTACTCCTCTGAAATTGTATTCTGTTAAAAACTGTATTTCAAAATATGCAAGATTTTTATGGGCTAATTTATATTTTTTATCAAGTGACACTAAAAAGACTTGAAATATTGGTATGTGAACTTGCACACATTTGTCCCACAAATTTCTGGATCAAGTTAAAAAATATAGCACCTGTCACGTATTTGGAGACTTGTTTTGTAAATGTAGTCCTTTTTCACATGAAGCCTTTTATCTTACTTAAGCTGAGCCAGCTTAGTTCTAATCAGTGCTTCGTGGGAACAATTGGCAGACGGTGGGGAGGGTTTGTTGAGAATGGATCACAGTCTGCCGCTCTGCATTCTAGACATTTCACAGCTTGCATATTCTGGAGGCAATCAGAATAGACAATGGCATGCTTTGAAAAAGAGAGGAGCAACAAACTTGAATCATGTCTGAACCCTCAGGTGAAATCAACTAAACATAAATGTGATTTTCTCAAAATTGTTTGATTTAATTTTCACATGTTATGTTTTAAACCTAGTGTCAGGATTCGGATTAAAGCTAGGAACAAATGGGATAGTTTGTACATAAAAATATGCTTATAAAAGCATTTTAATATTTTATGTGTTATGGTGAAACAACATAATGCTATGAATGGCATAAAAATTCAGTTGCATAAAATACAGGATTGAACAATTGCATTGTGAATAAAAACAGTTTTTATTTAGTCTGAACAAAAAGAACAAACACGCAAACCGTGATAGTCATCTTATACACAAACATCAGACTTAGAGAAATCCTACATGATGATAAGGCTGTCACTTTCAGTTCCCTCCTGCTGCCAATCCCCAGCTTCAGAATTTGTGTTTACCTTCATTTAAGAACTGACTTGGGAGGAGGCCAGGATCAATTGTGTTATACCATATATCATTTTTTCTGCTGCTATTTATGTTGGCATCTTTTTAATGTCATATGTTACATACAACTAGTGTATTAGTCAATGCTTACTAGAGTCAGATGTAGAAGATTGCAAAATGTCTGTCTGCATACAGGAGACCTGAAGGATTCAGTAAAGAACTTGAAGCCCATGGCAACGTCTTGTGCAAATTATATCAAGGATCTGCACTGCAAAGGCCCAAGGGCCAGTGATGGAAGCTAGAAAGTCTATGCTAGATCTGCACTGGAAAACCAGCAGACATGTCCGCGATGAAGATGAGAATTGAAGCTCTCCCAAGAAAGACAGCTGCCCAAGCTGCTTTGAAGAAAGACAACAGAAAAGCAGGTTCTGAAGGAAAATCAAAAGCACGCAATCTTCCCCTTCCCTTCTCATTTATGCCATTCCAGTAACAATCTTTACTTGGGTCTTCCACACCCAGAACCACACGGACTTAGTTCAACTGGATGTTCACATTCAAATTGACCATTTTAACTGTTCCACCACAATTAGGAACTATCTTAGTTCTGAAACACCAAATTTAAAAGAAATGAGCACTAAGTTGTAATTGGATAGGAATAAAAAGTTCTGATGTGCTACTGTACAATGCAGTGAATATAGATAATAATAATGCACTGCATATTTCAGAAAATCAGAGGAAGAGATTTTGAAAGTTTTCCCTATAAAGAAAGGATAAACATTTGAGGAGATAAATGTTTTACCTGATTTAACCCTAATGGAATTTATACATGCACTGAAACATCACATGGTGTTGTATGATTTTTATGCTTTATATATCGGTTAAAAACAGATTTTAAATTCTAGAAAAAGAACAAATTTAATATAGTCAAATAAACTTCAAAGTCCACTGTAAAGAAAAACAATAGAACTGTGATGACACATGTGTGTACACCCTGGGATTATCTTTTTAATTTGATGATAGTCATTTAAAAAATTTGAGAGGAGGATAGAAGCAGGGATTACTAGCTCCATCATAAACACAGGGCTTCTCTCTGTTGTAGACACCTCTGTGCAACAGTCATTCTCAGCCATTTCCTTGATGGCTTGTGGTGAATGATGTTCACATGTCTGACATTTGGGGCAGATGCAGAAGTTTGTTTTACAGAACTGTAAAAGTTTTTGCAAGGAAATAAAGTACACAGATTCATGGAAATATTTTCTTTTTAATAAGGTACTCATGCAATTATTTATTGTGGACATGTGACTAACAAAATCAACTCCAAATAAGCATTCTCTTTTAACGGCCCAAAAGAATATCACAAGCATTCTAAATTAAATTTAATTAATTTTAAAAGGTCTGATTATTTTCTATATTTGTATATTTATTAACTGGATCACATCTGAATAAGCATGAACATAATTTATTTTACTGTTGTACTTCCAATAAAAGAATTTTATAGCTTTTAACATATGCACCATACTTATTTTTCAAGTTTTTAAGTTAGATGAGTTACTTTTGATTTGGTAACAGGTACATGCTTTTGTGAATTTAGTAACAAAAGTATTCTGCACCCCTGCCCATTTGACATATGCCAACTGCTGCACAGGAGCACAGTAGACATGTGTAGCATAGAAAACAACAGAATACAAATAGTTACATTATTGTACAGAAACACTGGAAGTATCCAATTTTTTCAGTAAATATTCACAAATACTTGAGTATGGTAGAAAGAACAAAGAATAAATACTTCAAATATGCTTTTTCAATAACAGTACTCCAACATTGCTATTATGATATGAACAATAGTTATAAATTACTGCATTTTCCAATTTAACTTGGAACTCTACAAAGAAAACTGTTCTAGAAAATGGAGTCCCCAACTTCTTGAAAGAGTTTTCTACACAGAAAAATCTATCCTTGTTGCATTGAATGATCATTGGCAATCTCACTTTTTTTTTTTTTGGAAGATTGCATAAGTGGTTGTGACTCCTACTAGTGCAGTGAAACTTGTTTTATTCCACCGCTTTGTCCATTATTTCATGTGTGTTAGGAGTCGGTATACATTTGTTCAAATGGAATGAACAGAGAGACAAGAACTGAAAAGATTTGGTAGAAAGGAATTTTCTCAGTGGATATATATCACAAAGAAAGTGTCAGGACTCTTTAGAGAGCAGCTAAAATCAATAACAGAATTCAGCTCATTTCAGTTAAGATAGAGAGGTAAACATAGAGTTTAAGTAAGATTGACTTATTTGTGCCTGATAAACATGTTAATAAAGATAAGTGAATAAGGAGAGCAATAGAAAGCAATGACAATGGAATTGACTCAATTGAAAATCTATTGCTGTGGAATAGCATCAGTAGTTGCACAGAGATGGTCACACGTTAAAGTTAATGTGCACCTGGAGAACCAGAAATCTTAATACTCGCTTCCTGTTTAACTCTTTTCTCAATATTCTGGCAAAGACATTAACAACATTAACATTCTCTTCTCACACTCTCCACACTCACCCACTCTACATATTCCCTGCTTGGGGTGTTCTTATTCTTCTACCTACTTTTCTCCTTTTCAGATACTTTGATTCATCATTCCAGAGGAGACTAATGCCTGTAAACCTTAACTCTGTTTTTTACCATAATGAAACTCAGGTTTCTAGACTATACAATAGAGAATGATATTTTGTATTGCAAAAGTTAGCACCTAACTCATTAAATGTACCAACAAATGCAAATGTAAATGTCACTGGGATCTGCACACCTGTGCTATTACTTAAGTTAAATTCTGTTATCATTTGCCACTACCTAAATTTTTTCAACTAATATATTTTCACATTTTGCTTCTCTCAATATTCCAGTAATGGGATATTTCAGTAATGGGTTACTCTGTTACTGCCTGGGAATTAATCTAGACTAAACGAAAGAAGGTAAATTAGAACTACAAATGACTGGCAACGTATTGTACACTGACCTGGGCTGGGTGGCTTTGAGCAAAACAGTAATTTCTTTTAGCCTTAGTTTTATCGTCTAACTAATGAGTAAAATATGCTTATCTCATAGGTATGCTGTCAAAATGAAATAATGTAATTTATATACCTGAAACAAAGAAGATGTTCAATAAGAATATTGTGTGAGGCTAATTGATGAGGTTTTCACAAATGTTAGACGATTTATGTAAACCGTGAAACTGCTACTGCTGCTACCATTAATATTACTGCTAATAATAACAACCTACATGTACTGAGTGAATCATATGTGTCAAGTAGTTGGCTAAATTGAATGCAAGTAAGTAATTAATTTTGACAGTAATCTTCTGAGGTATATGTTGTAAAAATTATATTAATTTTCTGATGAATATCTTTATATTATTTTGCTTTTCAAAGTAACTGTTCAAATAATATAAATAATATCATAAAATGATTCAAATGTGCTATTACATTCTAAGGATTTCATATAATTAAGAAGACCAGCAATTGGACTTACTGGAAGGAAGTGTAATAATGGATTGTCTGCATGGGAAGTATCTAAATAGACCCAGTGAAGGGAGAATTATATTTAATAGGATGAATGCAGTGGTCAGCACCAGTCCTGAGGATGAAACAGATCGATGAAGGGAACAAAATAACTTGGAAGAAAGTCTTGGTGTTCTTTTCCATTCAGGAGGTTGTTTCAAAAATGTCCACACAGAGACCTATTAGCTACTTCATGAGTGAAAGAGCCCATGGTCAAAATAGTTGGGGAAATACTAAATATAATATTGCTTTCTTTTCCTTTACATTGCATTTTGTCATATTCAAAACAGAAAAATTTTACAATAAAGCAAGCCATTAAAATCCTTTCTTCCAGCATTTTGAAATGAACTTTATTGCTGAGTATTGTCACTAGATTTTTCAACATCTCACCAGAACTTCCGAAACCCATCCAAATGTAACCCAGCACCAGACAACATTTTTCCAACACTGACCTCACTCCTACTCTTCCCAGCCTCTGGTAACCACATTCTACTCACAATTTCTATGAGATTTTTTTGTTCTACATATGGATGAGATCATACACTTGTTTTTCTGTAGCTTGCTTATTTAATTTACTATAGTGATCTTCAGTTCCATCCCTGTTGTAAACAACAGAATTTATTCATTTTTGTGCCTGGAGCATTAAATTGTGTATATACACTACATTTTCTTTATCCACTCATCAGCTGAAAGGCACATATGTTGTTTCCATCTCTTCACTCTTGTCAATAGTTCTGCAATGAACACAGGAGTGAGATATCTCTTTGTTTGTTCGTTTGTTTTTGCCTTTTTGAGACAGGGTCTCACTATGCCATTTGGGCCTGCCTTGAGCTCGCTTTGTAGCCCAAGCTGGTCTCGAACTCACAGCCATCCTCCTGCCTCAGCCTCCAAAGTGTTGGGGTTACAGCCATCATGTCTGGCTCTCAGATATCTCTTTGACAGACTAATTTCATATCCTTTGTATGTATAGTCAGTAGAGAGACTGTGAATCATACTGTAATTTTGAGAAATTTTGATACTGTTTTTCCTGACTATTAATTCACATTCCATCAACAGTCTAAAGTGGTTCCCTTGTTTTCATATCCTCAGTAGCACTTGTTACTTTAGTGTTTTTTGTAGTAGTGATTCTTACTGGGGTAAAGGGATATCTCTTTGTAGCTCTGATTAGCTTTTGCACTTCTCTTATGATTAGTGATGTTCAGCATTTTTTCATGTATTGGTTGGTCATTTGTATGATTTATTTTGAGAAATGTCTATGTAGGTCTATTTCTCACCTTAATCATGTTATTTGTGGATTTTGCTGTTGTTTGAGTTCTTTATGTATTATAAATATTTACCTCTTATCAGATGTAAAATTATGGACTAAACATTCCTTCTCATCCTTTAGTATGCATAGTATCTTGTACTCATTCTTTGTGTCATAGACTAAATGAGTTGCAGAGTCAAACCTCAGGGTCAAGAATTAAATTAGCAGGATTGGTTTAGGACAGAGATTTGGAAATTACTTCTTTCATATTATGCTGTCTGATTTTGTAAAGAAAGCTTTATTAGAACACAGTTGCATTTATTTGTTTACATCCTATCTATGACTGCTTTGAGATTTAATAGCAAGACTGAGCAGGTGGCATTGTAAGCCTAAAATATTTACTATATTCCTCATTGAGAAGTTTGTAGACTTTCTGATCTAGAATAATGAAGCCTTAGCTCTAGAGCAGGGGTTAATCACCCAAAGCCATAGCTAGCACTACATATGAGAAAGATGGAAGGAGGAGTTTTACTGTGCCCACCATATTCCTTGATGCTTGTAACTTTAGGTTGGGTCATGAAAGGATGTAGTAAGAGCCGTAAACTCAGTGGGAGGATTATTATCCCGCAATGGAGCACTCGTTTATAGGAGTAAGTATTGTCTAACTTGATTTCAATGGCTTTCATATTATTTTTAGAAAA